>JBAMJR010000043.1:602500-690000 GCA_038501785.1 Myoxocephalus aenaeus | reverse complement strand
CTCCTTCCGTTTTCTCGGCTGTATCAATGGGGAGTTCAAACATTTCTTCCAGCGGGCTGTCGGATTTTAAACCGTCAAACTGAGAGTCCGGCATTTCAGTTAATTCTCTTATCCAATTTCCTCAAAGTCTGTTGGTTTAAAACTTCAGGTCGATGATCTTATGGGTTAGAGCTCTGAGAGTTTTCTGTCTCTTATATATTGGCTTCAGCCAAGATCAAAGTCTCGAAGCCAGCACAACCGCGGTTTTCAAGCCTCTCCCCCTTGGCTACTGTTGCTATAAAGAAACATGATTGACGGTGCGAGCAGTAACCGAGGGGGGAGGGGCTTAGCAAAGTCTTATTTTCTAGTGTGAAATAATTTATCATGCTTTTTTTTAAGTTTAGTTTGTTTTGTTACATTTATTTATATACATTTATACATAAATACATTCAATATATATATATATATATATATATATATATATATAATTTGTATTATTATATTGTAACGGACAAGTTGACATGTGACAATACAGTTTTACTTTTGGATAACAGAGTTCCACTGAAACTGAAGTGATGCCCCACGTTGTCTTATTCCTCCATTATTATATTTGGGTTAACACCGGGTATACACGCCAGGATCGCTATAAGAGCGAGAGAGAGAGAGAGAGAGAGAGAGCACGCACAGCGACACATGTAACAATTTATCTGAAAGCTTTAATTACTTTAAGATGTTACTTATTACAAACATTGTGAAATAATCTAACAACACAACTGTCTCGTCAAGGTTCTTTGCGTTTTTTAGTGAGAGATCAAAGTCGACTTCGGGCCTTTCAAACAGACGTGACCTTGGGTTCCTCGAAGGTCAAGTCCAGTTTGCATTCCCTCAATACTCTCGAGACCAGATGAGCTCAACGAACCTTTCCTTCTTTTCTGTCAGCGTAGGTTCTGATTCATCCTCTGGAGCAGTGATTCTCAACTGGCGCGGACCCGTTTTCAGTGGGTCGCAGGCCTTTGCCTGGGGTAAAAAAAAAAATCTCTTTTTTTTTTTTTTCATCCTGTGGTTTTATTTTGAAAGGACTTTTTATGCAGCGGAGTGTCGTTATTTTGCCGGCTCTGGTTTCAACTGGTTTTGCACTTGTCCCTCCATGTTTTCAGCAGCGTGGGCCAGGTTGGGTCAAACCATCCTGATATGAGGGAGACTCTGGGTTTTTAGGATAATTAAATTAAACAGCCTACTTAATATAACATTGACAACTGATGGCGCTGCCTGCATGACAGGAAAACACTCTGGGGTTGGGAGGAGCATTGAGTGCTGCTTAATTTTCTGTAAAGCACAATGTTTTTCAGTATTTACCTACTGATGAGGTAATCACAAGAGAAGTTAATGTTGTATATATGAATACTTTTGAATTCCACTTTTGTTTAATTTATTTTGAGTTAGTGGAAAAGCTGCTCCTCAACACAGTGACGTGTTCCACAGTAAAGTGTTTGTCATAGATTCGGTGAGTGTGTGTTATAGTTACAGTTAGGTCATTTCAGTCTTTTTGAAACTACTTCTTAGTTGTTGGACTGTTTGTGCATGAAAGCTGTTTAAAAATAGCTGAAGATTCTGAATTGTTATATATGTTGTAATACCTCGTGTCCTGAAGATGCAGTTTTAGTTTTTTAATTAAAATGCAGCTAATTGAGTGTAAAAGGGAATAGTTCCCTCTCTATCATCGCCACCAGCTGCTCGTTTTGGTTATTAAACTTGTTTTTGTGTTAGCATACATATTCTGTACTATCTCAGGTTCAAACTGCACCATCTTTTCATTCAATACATTTAAGGAGTTGAGAATGTTCCTCGATTTGGGTCGCGGCTTGTCATTCAGGGGGGATGGTGGGTCCCGGAGCCAGACCAGTTGAGAACCACTGCTCTGGAGGATCGCTCTCCTGGTGGTCGACGACCGGTGACTGTTGGTGCCGGTGACTCGTTGTTCTTTAAGCGCGTCTTATCTCAGCGTTCATGTCAGCATGTGACTGAAGGACGGTTCCGGTCCCGTCACTCGGTCCCTCTAAAGCAGACCTGTTCGGCCCGCGTCAGGTCAATCAAAAATAAATAAATACGCGCACGCATAAATGCAATACAAGCACTGCTTTTACTTTAAAGTCGATTTAGGTATGTGCAAATACGACCTGCTTCTGCTACGTGAGTGTTTGTTTATTTAAAGTGTATTGGTATTGAACGTGTGAAGTAGTCCAAAGTGCAGCAATACACTTCCCAAGTGTGAAGTAGTCTTTCATCGGATGAACAGTTTTCGACTCCAGATATGCAAAGGTATAACCAGAACTACTATTGTATGTCCTTAAACGTGAATAGTTGAATAGAATGTCTGTAACATTAAGCCCCCAAAACACCTTACATGCTTCTCAATATAATCACTTTTTAAAATGCTAATAACTATAAAGCCCGCTATATGCAAATATCAAGGTTTAACCCTTAAAAAGTCAGAATTTGAATGTTTATTATAAAACATATTTGGGGTTTGAAATATTGCTCAGCTTTTTATAAAACTAAGATTATCCTATTACCAATTAAAATCAGCAGAATTAATGTTATTCATTATAATTACATTTGACAACAGAAAAGGTCGAAAGCAGGGTGTAAATATTTTTTATTTTTAAAAATCATTTTTGGCATGTTAACCTGAATGATTCAAATGAAAAGAGACAGGGGGCACAAAAGAAAAGTCAACTTGAAAACAAAAACATTGGATCTACACAAAGATTGAGAGAGACTTCCTTCATGATTAATTACGCTACAGGATGGCTAAATATTAAAAGTGTGGCAGATGGCCAAAAGCAGAAGGAGACCACTAGTAGCTCCAGAGAACTAAGATCGTTAACATAAAACTGGACAATGAAAAGTGAAAAAAAAAAAACATGAGTACACCCTGTCTACAGTACAGGCTGACATGATGATGTGCAGTGTTTCCTCGGCACAAGATTAGCAGCAGTTGAGCAACATGAAGACCAGTCTTTACATTTTTTTTTGCTGAGCAGGGGAGCACTTAATGGATTTTCAGATCTTTTCAGTGACCTGCAGAGTTCAGACATGTGGCACCTTTAGAATGAGGTGTAGAAGGAGGGTTTCAGTGGGAATGTGGTTCCAGAAACTTGAGAGTCAACATGAACCAACGTCCATTTCCAAAACCAACATGGATTATTTAATCCTTGTCCAGGCTGGACCCTTTCACACAGGCACTTTGTCCATGAGGTCAAATGTTTAAGAGCAGGCTGGTTGTAAAGCCTGAAGAAGTTTTTACATCTGTTCATGTCAGATTTAACATAAAATGGATACTATATGATAATATACAGTAAATAAATCCTCTAAAAGTTGCAGTAACAATTAACAGCCTATTATTGTATTTTAGAATTGTAGAATTGATAAAACATTGATTCATTCTGACAAAAAAACAACATAATTATTACAGGATTTTAGCAATCGATGGTTCACTTTAACATACAACAAAATTACAAAAATAACCATAGAAAAGACAAGGTACTTAATTTGGATTTTCAAATACACCTGAGCAGCAAATATTAGTTACAGTATGGCTTTATTTTCAAGAAATTTAAATGTTGAACTTTTCTAAAATATGTGTTCGCAGAACATGTTTATTGTATATAAATGTAGTTATTTATATAAACTATTTACACCAAATATCTCTATACTGGAAAAACTCAATCAAAGCAATATCAAGAGAAAAAAAAAGTCTGTCTGAGGTTCTTCCTTTGGTTTACCTGTCGCAACTTTTAGACACAAATGTTTCCCCAAAAAGCTTTAGTGACTATAACCTGCATGTTTTTCATGACAGTACATCGTCTACAATTTGGTCAAAATCATACCTGAATAAAAAAAGACAACAGCTAGTCATAAAAACAAGTCTAAAAACTTAATTTGGAAGCTTGCTTTTTTAAACCATCTTGCTCCAACCTAATTAAATGTTTTAGATGCAACCTCAAAAGTTGTTCTTTTGCCTAACTATCCCATAATTAAAAATGCACGTGTCTTGCACAAACCAAACACTCATACTCAGAACGACACTCTTAAAGCAGCTGGTTTTACTGACATTGCTTCACAGAGTAAACTCAGTTCATTTAGTGTGCTACTTCTTTTTTTGGAGGGTTTTTCTGAGCATTATTTTTCATCTTACCACTCTCACCACTGGGTGTCAGCAGCACACCACTGATGGGAAGACGTACAGCAGACCTCCAGTAGTGAGCAGCAGCAGGCTGTGAAAGTGGTGCTAGATATTTACTGCTGATGCATGTGTAGGCTGGAGTCTGCTCTGATTGGATCTTTACATTCATTATTCTGGTGAGACCCTTTTTTGTTTTTTTTATCAAAAATTATCAAAAATAGTGAGTCACCAATGCAAACCTCTGATTTAACACTTTTCTGTCAAATCATTTCATTATAAAGCACTTCTCTGAGGCACACATGTTATATTAACATACATTAATATCATCATTCTTACAGCTTGAGCCTCAGTCACCTTCTACACTGGAGTGGCTTTTCAAGTAACATCTTGGAGCCTGTTGATGTTTAGGTATCATTTATTATCTCCAAAGATGTAGCAGAGCTCAATCATTCCTCCGTTCTCTGATGTTTTCACTCTGCTCAGCCACTAAGAGGGTGCAGGTCCACTCTGACCTTCTCCCCAGTGCTCATCATGCCAATCGTGGGGTACAAGCCTCCTACAGGTAAGGCCACTTCCCTCCGGCCCACAACCTTTCCATTTCTGGTGAAGAACACCTGCTCAAACACAAAAGGGGACAGCAAGAAGACAATATATGCAGGAAGGAAGGAAGACTCCCTGCTTTTATATTCCAAGAATTTGACAGCATCTCACCGTAACCTTTCTCCCTTCCAAATCTTCTCCCTCATCCTCATCATCTTCATTGCTTGCATACAAGTCATTCTGAACCTCACTGGGTTTGGGTACCACGTCGAGGTCCCAGTCGTCTACGTCATCTAAAAGAACCCAGACATGGAAATAGAAAGAAAGACTGTTAGAGGTTGTACATGTTGAGGGCACAGTTCTTTGGAAACAATATAAAAGATGATCACCTCCACCATCAAGGCTGTAGTCACGCGGAAACATGATCCCGCAGCCCATGATGTCCCCTTCAAAGCAGCGCGGTCCAAATGCGTCCCCGACCCCGCTGCCCTGGAACAACTTTCCATCGTCTACAAAGAACAACAGGGACGTTGATCATATGCATGAGAGAGAGGGATACAATTAAGATGACATCTGCCATTGCTAACATTTATTTGAATCTTTATGTGCGGTTGAGCAGTTTAAAATAAAATCCATCCAGTAATTTGCTGAACCACTGGCGTTGCTCAGCCGACACACAAACTGTATAGACAGACAAACTAATTTCCACTCACTGCTACGAGCAATTTATAGTTTCCAGTTCACCTGACCTGCATTATTTGGACTATGGGAGGAAACCAGAGCAACTCCATGCAGACACATGGAAGAACATCTATCAAATATCTAGTTGATGCAAAGTTACTACGTTTATTAGTAACTTTTAGCAATGCATTGATCTGGCTGTTTCCAGCTGGTGGAAGCCAAAGAAAGCTACATTTAAATCAATAATAACATCTTGAATATTTTAATTGTTAATAAAATGGCTACCAATATTAATAAAATAGTAACAAATTAGTAGTTTCTTCCATGACCAGAAACATTGGTGACAATTTGGCGGCATTACCAATGTGTTTGCATGCAGCACATAAATGTGGAGCCAACAAAATCTAAGATAGTATACGAGAGACCGACACTGCCTATAATGACAGAAGTAGAGCATTATGGATTTCATCTGAATGCAGAGAAAACACAGACAGATCATCATGATCAGCCAACACTCACCTGCATGATAGGCTATAGACCCTCGGCTCCAACCCGGATGTCTGTTTTTGGGGTAGTCCTGTGAGACAAAAGTGACATCTTGTGATTGATTAGCATCAATAATGTCTCCATCCATTTTATGACCACCCGAATCAACGACCTCTCGTGCAGAAACAACATGAAAACTCGACTGTGAGATAACTAACCTAGGTGTTATCCAACACACGTCTGAGACAACACAATGTAAATAAATATACAGTATATGATCAATCTATCAATCAATCTAAAGTATTTATGCGCATCATCTTTAGAAGTTTCCCCTAATTTAATGTGGGGTTGCACATCATACAGATTTGACGAGCTGCAGAAAAAATGACATCATCTATGGGTTAAATTATCACTCACTAAAATAACAGTTAATTGAACAGTGATTTTTCACTGGAATTTGTTCAGGGGGCAGGTATCTTACAAAAAGAAAAAAAGAACTGTGTCTGTATTTACAGTGCAACTCGATACCAAATGTTCTCAGGGTTTCTGGATGATCTGGAGTATTAGTTAAGAAGTCTGCTCTCTGTACTTGTCTATTCCCACATTCTTTATCTAGCTTTAGGGATCCTAAAGTGTTATTTCTACAAATATGGTGGTTTGATGGACAAATAGCAAAATTAACATCATCTTTCACCAATCAACGTGACTCTGATGAGCTAAAACGCCTCTAGATTAGAGCGATTTTTTACGATGGGAGGGATTCTTGAGAGAGACACCTTTGTTTTGATTTCTGTAGCGGGAGGTAATGCTTCCCATCAGCAGACTGGTGCGTCTTGCAGGAGATGACGGAGGATGGTACAAAACCTCAGGAATGACCTTTTGATGGATTTATAATGCTTCCCCAGAACCGCAGACTCATTGAGAAAAACAATTCCAGGAAAATAATCAGCGAAATGACAGAGCTCTATTCTCCACGCCGTCGGACCCGAGGGCACAACATGCCCACACACAGTAACTAACAGCAGAGGTGTCGAGGGGAGCTTTAATGTCGCGGGTGGGTGCAACAGTTATCCACCACCTCCCAGGCTGTGAGCACCATCACAGCTGGCAAAACAGCCGTGTGATTAGTAAGACTGATGCTCAATCAATTAGCATCCAATAACTGAGAATCCCTGCAGAGTGCAGCGCTATCTGAGCCACACCTCATTTCATATCTGCTGTTTGAATGCCACGATGACTGCACCCTCAGCCACCCCCTACGCTGTTTCATATTAAACAGGATGTGCATGAGTTCATGAACATGTCATGTGAGGCCAAAGGCAGCTGAATGCATCACTGATGTGTAACCATGCAACATGTCTTCTCTCAAAACCAACTTATTTCCAAAATATGTATCATCGATCACAGTCATCATTTGGGTTTGAATACCACTTAATTCATTAGGATATAAACTTGTAATTGCTTAGCCTGAGGAACTCCTGCATCTAATTATTTTCTATTCACCCCTTCTTGTGCTCAGTGACCAACTGTAAGGAAAGAGGAAGCGCAATAAAGCAGGAACCCGACAGAATCTGAGACACACATCACATACTTGACTGCAGTGTTGTAGTTGAGATGGTAGATGTAAATGGAACAACCTGCTTTCTATGGAAAACCAGATGTGGGGGTAAAATGAGAGAATATTTATTCTGTTGTTAGCTTTTCCTCTTTCGGTCATCCATCACTCGGACTGGAAACAGTGAGAGCAATGGTGCATATGAAAGAGAGCAATGACGAGCTGTGAGGGGTGCGGGGAGCGAAGTTTTCTTTACCGACAGATAACTGCAGAGTGTGCAGTAAGTAACACAGTGCGTCAATGATAATGACAAGTGATCATTATGGTGACGACTAAAAGGAGCAGGTTCTTACCCTGCGTGCCAGCCCCAGGGCAATGTAACACTTCTCTCCAGCATCTGTGATCTCCAGTTCATAGTAGTGGAAGCGTGTGTTGAGAGGCCGGCGGGCCTGAGCCAAGCCCACGTCCACGATGCTCTTCCCTTTACCCACGTACTCCAGCAGCTGTGGAAATAACACAGACACATTCCGTTACCTGCTCAGCAGACATACACAGTTAGCATCTAGCTAGTTGGTGAACACAGTGGAGCATCTAGCACAGGGGTGGGCAAACTTTTTGGCTCAGGGGCCACATTGAATTAAAAAATTTGACAGACGGGCCGGGCCAGTATCAGATGGATGGAGAGTGTTTGACAAAAGGGGCGTGGCTTATCGCCGTCGGGTCTCTCCGTGAAAAAGAGCTGTCTTTTCCGGTATCGATTATGGAATAAATAACCACTAGTTTTGCTTTATACTTGTTGTGGAAGTCCCAAACATGTCGGAACATGAAACGCCCTTGTGTTTGGGTTCATAATATTATCCGTAGCCGCACACAGCTCGGTGAATTTCTCCGACTCGTCCAGGAACTGCGCCGGTCTTATCTCCGTAAAACGGATACCGATTCTGCCATCCACCTTGGAAATAACCACCAGTTCTGCTTTATACTTGTTGTGTAAACTCCACATACGTCGGAACATCAAACTCCGTGGTGTCTGGGTTCATAATATTATCCGTAGTCCCACAACAGCGTCTGAATGACAGCCGCTGCACACACGAAAAGCCTAAAAGAGCGCTGTGCAATAAATAAGCATGAAGAAACATCAACGCTGGTCTGTTGTGGTCATCGTGCTTCGGGAAACTGAACTTGGGAACGGAGAAGCGCTACAGCGGTCTTTACTATAACTTATAATTATTTAAAATAAAAAACATTTTTTTAATATATTTTTTTAATAACTTTTTTTTAATATATTTTTTTAATGTTATAATAATTATAATACTCGGCGGGCCGTATATTAATACTCGGCGGGCCGTATCCGGCCCGCGGGCCGTAGTTTGCCCACCTCTGATCTAGCAGGTAATGAGACAGATATTTCTCTCATGAGTTGATCGCGACCAACAGAGCTAGAAGAGAGAATATTGATTATACATCTACAGGCTTGCCACAAACATGACCCCAAATAAATCCTTATATTGCTGCTGAATGTGTTGTTACTGCATACACAATGTGTTAGCCACGACAACTTTGTGAGATGATAACATGTCAGCATCATTTTAGTCTAAATCAGAAAAACACACCCTTGCTCAATTGAATACACACAGGCGTTTTGGTTATAAAGCCTTATCTAGAAACATTTAGTGACTTATGTTAGCTTACTTTGAGGTTCTCTATACACTATTCAGAGAATTAATGCAGCGGCAAACAACTATTTGCATTGTAAAGATTTAGAGGAGTAAGTCAATCTTGTGAATCTTGAGAATGAAGTCACTTTCCCTCTGTGTGTGTGCTGTAACACAAGCTTCTCTGTGCTTTCTCTTCATAGCCGGGCCGGCCATGCGTTCCCTTTAGTACATGTTAGTTCCTGTTATTGTGCCCACTGGCTAGCTCACGACCGGCGCTGTTAACTGCTCTCATATCTCATATGGTGGTTACAGCTGATAATGCTGCGGTTTGAGCTTTAAGCAGCGCACCTGTCCCATTAGAGAGCCAAAGTCCTGCCCCATTTCCAAGGTAGTGTTTGTTCCACAAGCCTGCAGCACTTCTTCTGAAACAGCTCAAACGGTGTGACAATAATAATAATTACTTTCTGTATTTGCTATTCCATGCAAATTCATGAAAATAGATGTTTTGAGTTAGTGTTTTTAGAATTTGTTGATGATTGTATTATTATTTAGATAAATAAACAGAAACACTACCTAGCTTTAGACAAGCAGGTTGGTAAACCTTTAAGTAGATTTAGGGATCACAACAAAACTGGGGGAAGAGTTTATTCAAATTATTATAATGACACAAAAAAGCTCCTGGGTTCAGCCCAGACTGTGATAGCTTCAGATTCTGTCTCTGCTTCCCTCTCAGGTTGGAGTTGAATACGATGAGAGAGCATGTTTTATTCACACATTGTCCTATTAGGGATGCTAGATGAGGTGAAAAACTAGGTCATTCTTTCTTTTCTGGAAAAATGGGGCAGGATTTTGATTTAATTCAATCATCCCTGCACCAAATTGTTTGGGGACAAAAAGCAAAGCTACAGCAGCAGAGATAACATAGCTGTTTACTCCACGCAGCAGAGGACATCAACACCAGCAGAGCTGAGTCCATTGAAAGTACAACCTCAAGAAGTAAGCTATGGAGGACCAGAAATGACTTAATTATAAATAAATAAATGCAGGAATAAATACAGGAATAAATAAATAAATGCTTAAATAAATGTATAAATAAATGCAGGAATAAATAAATAAATGCTTAAATAAATGTATAAATAAATACAGGAAAAAATAAATAAATGCTTAAATAAATGTATAAATAAATACAGGAATAAATAAATAAATGCTTAAATAAATGTATAAATAAATACAGGAATACAGGAATATATAAATATAAGTTATACCTAAACAGGACATCATTAAATAAATCTATTTCTACATTTCTGTATTTCAATATTTATTTCTGCCTGTATTTATGTCCACACGTATTTCTTCATTTATTTATTTCTGTATTTCTGTGTCCTTGTATGCAAATGAGCTGGGGCGGTCCGAACCTCTGTCTAAAGCATGATTGGTCACAGGAGTGTGATCGCTCCTGGTATGTTGTGCTCTACTACTTCTGCCTTGCACATCTTGTTGAAGTTGGCGCTCGCGAGAAAAAAATGTAAATGCGTTAATGCCGTTAATAAAATTGACGGCGTTAAAATTGGTTTGCGTTAACACCATTAATAACGCGCTAATATGACAGTACTAATATATATATTAGTGCTGTCAAGCGATTAAAATATTTAATCGCGATTAATCGCATTTATGTCATAGTTAACTCGCGATTAATCGCAATTAATCGCATTTTTTTTTTTTGCATTTTAATGCTCTTATCAACATGAAAAAGTGGATTGGCTTGCTTTGTTTTATTGAAAAACAACTGCCAAACAGAGCGGTACAAAATAAAATCACTGCACATTTCAGGTAAACAAGGGTTTACAAAATAAAATTATAGAGTGCACCAGGCATGAAAACGGGTCAGGGCTGAAAAAGGTGAGAAGGATATTACCCCTCTAGGAGGGTCCGGGGGCATGCTCCCCCGTAAGAAAAATTTAAATATTCCATATTTTAAAGCATCAATCTGATGCATTTTGAGATGCTTTTTATGCCAACCTGGGGAGAGCTGGAGTCAAAAATTATTATGGCCTCCTTACTAAGTATTATGCAAGCCATTTCATGCCAGCCTGTCACTGGGTCTAACATTTACAGTATATGAGGCACAATGTGGTAAGGGAGAGCATGGCTGCCTTTGTTAGCATCATTTATATCTTTGATGCAGAGAATGCATCTGGCGAATCCCTGCTTGTTGATTTTGGAGAATACATCTCCGAGATGAAAGGACACCTCTTGCCCTTTTATTGAGACCTTGCCTTCCAGTTTTAGCCACGACCAGTTCCAGCTGCATTTCAATCCAGCTGTTTAACAATGGCTGCATCCTTCTCCCCTAACACACTCATTCTGCAAAAATAATGTTTGTATTGGTGTTAACTTCTAGTTTAGCCTTATTCAGACCTGCCAACCTTGATATATAACCTATATATTGATAAGTCATTAAATACTCGTCATGCATTATATTGCATTGCATATAATGTGTGCTGGTCAATTAGTCTAAAATTAATTTTAGACTAATTTTTACCAGCGTACTTTGACGTCAAAATGCGTATCCGCTACGCAAATTGCGTACAGGTTGGCAGGTCTGCTTATTGATAGAACGGTGGACCACTTTACCTTCTGCCTTGTCAGTCCCTTCACCTCAAAATCTACCTCCTCAAAAACGGTAGCGTTATGCCGTGTTCACACCGGACGCGCCGCGTCCGGTGTGAACACGGCAACACGGCTTAAGCTAATAATTTTCCACCGGAGCTTTAGCTAGCTGGCTAACGTTGCGTTCTCTCCTGCTGTGTTCAATGTGTTCACTCGCGCTCCCTTCTGGCACGCGCACCTGTTCGCAGTTCACTGAATATCATTCATCTTGCCGTATCACGCTCACCATTCATTCATTTCAAACCGTAACGTTAGCCTAGCTTCCAAGCCCAAACGGCGTGCCTATTGTTTTGCTTCCGGTTGAGCTACATCCGGCGTGGTGCTCGCGTAAAAAAAAAAATTGAAAAATTAAAATGTGTGAACGCCGTTAATAACATTGACGGCGTTAAAATTGGATTGCGTTAACGCCGTTAATAACGCGCTAATATGACAGCACTAATATATATATATATATATATATATATATATATATATATATATATATATATATATATATATATATAACAATACATAAAAAAATACATATTAATTAATTGTTAATTACAATTAATAATTACATATTAATAATATATTACATATATATATAAGATATATATTACATATACATATATAAAAAAAATACATATTAATTAATTGTTAATTACAATTAATAATTACATATTAATAATATATTACATATATATATATATTACATATATTACATATACATATATAAAAAAAAATACATATTAATTAGTTGATAAAGCAGGGTATGCTCCAAGGAGATCAATTACAGTAAAAAGGCTCACATCTCTCTTCACACATCAAACTGCAGCCCTCCTATGCAATTATTCACAGCCTCACAAAATACCGCATAGTGTCCTCCTTTTTGGTGTTATGGATATGGTCACCCTAGCCTAGACAGTTTTTTGACTTCATCTACAGGGGCCATGTGCTTAGGGATCGGTTGCTTCTGTCTTGCTTTATTTAATGATGTCCTGTTTAGGTATAACTTATATTTATATATTCCTGTATTTATTTATACATTTATTTAAGCATTTATTTATTTATTCCTGTATTTATTTATTTATACATTTATTTATTCCTGTATTTATTTATACATTTATTTAAGCATTTATTTATTTATTCCTGTATTTATTTATTTATACATTTATTTATTCCTGTATTTATTTATACATTTATTTAAGCATTTATTTATTTGTTCCTGTATTTATTCCTGCATTTATTTATTTATTCATTCATTTATACTTAAGTCATTTCCGGTCCTCCTTAGTAAACAGCCGCTCCGGTGCAAATGAAAGTAGATAAAGAAACCCCAAATAGAGGTTGCTTAATAGTTGGAGAGCACAGACCTCTCATCCCAAAAAGTACAAATATGACAGTAAAAATATCAAAGCACACTATGCTATCCACCATCAGCCTTGAAATTCCAAAGAAAAACAACACTCTTGCTTTGTTAATTACATGTTGTGTTTTTATGTCGTGACAGCTTTCATGTACTGCAAAGACGTGCACATGTGTAATTGATGAGTCGCGGCAAGATAATACAGACAGCGGTTTGTGGGCCCTGAATTCATACAGAACATTTGTAGAAATAAAGCATAAATAAATGTGCGGGTGGCAGACAGGTGATGCCTCAGGGCTATTCGCTTCCCCTCCCATCCTTTTTCTATTCAGGTTTTATGTGTATCAGCGCCTGAGTCAGACACAAACACTGCGTCACAGGGAGGGGTGGAGGAAGAGAGAGAGGAGGTCAAGTAATAGAGAAAGTATTAGTCTGTTCCTAACAGGTATTTAGCTAGAGCTAATATCTGAATTTCTGTATCAACCATCTGGGATTTGGGGAAGGACTTGCTATCTAAATGTTTACACTTTGCCTTATTGATCTTCAGTATGGATCTTTCAGATTTTTGATTTGACACAGAGCATCACTAATACTATGTTTGTGGGAACATTTCTTTTTTGATTTTATAATCAATTCCTGTTGCCTTTAATCACTTCCAATTATATTCCATTATATTTTATTATCATAAAATACATATTTTTCCTCTAACTTGTAGACCTATTTATCAATTGTCACGTAAATGATGGTAGTAAATATATGTAATCTTCCTGAAATGTAAACTTATAGTTTTTAAAGAAACTATTCTTTAAGAAACAGATGTTTTAAGCTTTAAGATGAAAGGCATTTATAACACTGCAGATGACCTAGATTGTATTGCTGCGAGTTGCCTAGTTATGGACATCTGCCATACAGATGTCTGCCTTCGCTCTATTGGCAGCTCCCTCTGGAGCCTCAACATGCTTTATACAACTTGTTTTACTCCCCAAAAGCTGAAAACAGAATACTACAGAGTTCTTCTTCAGAGTTTGGGATACTTAAATTATCTGCAAATGTCATGTTACAAGAATTGATTCTAAACATGTTTTATGACTTAATGGGAACTAATGGGTAAAACTGAATGAAATATAGGAGTGATGGAGTGACTCAAAAAAGTGATGTCCCACTTTTGAAATCTGGTCAAGGAGTCAAGCGAACAGCATCAGTAAGCAGACAACCTTAATTAAAGCTCATGTATAACAGACCCATAATCTTGTTTCCACAGAAACCTCTGCGTCATCCTCCCACTGATACGAGTGAATCATTACACATAATAAACCTCACATTTTTATGTAATATGTAATGACCCTGACAGGCAGACTTGATCGCAGTGGAATTGGTAAAGAAAACAAGGAACATCTTTTAGTAAATACATTTTTCTTTCGTCTATCTCTCAGCAACAGGACTTACCGTGCCGGTCACCTTGATGTCATGGAGACGGCCCCAGTCCTCCTCATGACTATCCACAATCATCTGTCCATCATCCTCCTCCATCCCCCATTCAGCGTTCAGGTCCAGCAGCACTTCTTCTCCCAGAGAGTGCATTCCCACTGCAGGGAAGAGAGCATCAGGAGATGCTAGGATGTCCACACTGCCGACCTAGGCACCCAATCAGACACAGTACTGTTGAGGGAAAGCTAGCTGGGAACTTTGAGTATATTCATGTATATATATATATATATATATATATATATATAAATAAATAAATAAATAAATAAATAAATAAATAAATAAATAATTGCACTTACTTCTTTGCCATTCTTGGTAAAAAACACAGTTAGCTGTCCATCATCAGAGTCCAGAGAAACTCCACAGCCGATTCGGTCACCTCTGCAGCATTTTGGACCAAGCTGCTGTCCTACAGTGTTGCCATTATACAGCCTGCGGAGAGACAAGTAGGAGAGGTTGAATGGCTAATCATTGAGGCTCATCATTATCAAATTGTGCAGATTGTGACGGTCCTCTTGCTTTAGGCAGGGCCTGCTGTGTGTTGTTACTCTGGCTTGTCTGTGTGTCCTGCAGGTCCCTAGTAGCGCAACTGAGAGCACCTGGCCATTCTTTCCAGGAATATTTAAGACCTGTCTGCTCCAGTGCTCGGGGCCTGGATCTCCGTTCCTCCAGCACCACGTCTTGTTTATACGTTAATTTGTCGTGTGTTCACTAACATATGTATCTTTCCCGTTTAAAACCATGTGTGTCTCCCGTCTTTGTCATGGTCTAGGAGGCGGGTCGTGACAAGATGTTCAGAGAAAAACACCAGAAGACACCTAGGAAATGTTTCCAGTAACTGAAAATGAAGGCAATATGGCACATAATCAGAAGCTCATTTGTGTCATCTCTCTCTATGTAAGTCTCTCCAAAAGAAGGGATCTTCTGAAAAAAAGTTTTCAGCCAACGACCCCTCGTCAGTTTGGAGAGGCCTGGAGGTACTCACCAACTACAAGAGACCATCTCCCCCCACTGAGGACAATCACTGACTGGCTGACGACCTGAATGTCTTCTATTGCAGGTTTGACAAGCCTACTTCCACCCCGCCCAACTGCTCCATCATCGAACAATCACCTCCACTCTCTGCCTCACCTCTCCCATCCAACCCCCTACCGGCACTGAGGATCTGCGAAGAGGATGTGAGTCGGCTCTTTCAGAGACAGAAGATCAGGAAGGCTCCGGGCCCAGACGGTGTGTCCCCCTCCTGCCTGAAAGTCTGTGCTGACCAGCTGGCCCCCATCTTCACGGAGATCTTCAACCGATCACTGGAGCTATGTGAAGTCCCTTCCTGCTTCAAGCGCTCCTTGATCATCCCGGTCCCCAAGAAATCCTCCATCACAGGATTAAATGACTACAGACCCGTCGCCCTGACGTCTGTGGTCATGAAGTCCTTTGAGAGGCTGGTGTTGACCCATCTGAAGGACATCACAGGGCCCCTGCTGGACCCCCTGCAGTTTGCCTACCGTGCAAACAGGTCGGTGGATGATGCAGTAAATATGGGACTGCACCATATTCTGCAACACCTCGACTCCCCAGGGAGATATGCAAGGGTTCTGTTTGTGGACTTCAGCTCTGCATTCAACACGATCATCCCGGAGGTTCTTCAACCCAAACTCTCCCAGCTCACCGTGCCAGCCCCCACCTGCCGGTGGATCACAAACTTCCTGACAGACAGGACGCAGCAGGTGAGGCTGGGAAAAATCATATCCAGCACCCGGACTATAAGCACTGGCGCCCCCCAGGGATGTGTGCTCTCTCCACTGCTCTTCTCCGTCTACACCAACGACTGCACCTCAGGGGACCCATCTGTTAAACTCCTGAAGTTCGCAGACGACACAACGGTCATCGGCCTCATCAGCGACGGCGACGAGTCTGCGTACAGACGGGAGGTTGAACAGCTGGTCCTCTGGTGTGGTCAGAACAACCTGGAGCTGAACAAGGCCAAAACTGTAGAGATGACAGTAGACTTCAGGAGGAGCCCCCCAACACTACCCCCCCTAACAATACACAACAGCACTGTTTCTGTGGTGGAGACCTTCAAGTTTCTGGGATCCACAATCTCCCGGGACCTGAAGTGGACCGCCAACATCAACACCATCCGGAAAAAGGCCCAGCAGAGGCTGTACTTCCTGCGCCAGCTCAGGAAGTTCAACCTGCCTCAGGAGCTGCTGATCCTGTTTTACTCCGCCATCATCCAGTCTGTCCTCTGCTCCTCCATCACTGTGTGGTTTGGATCGGCCACCAAACAGGACAGAGTCAGACTCCAACGGATCGTCAGGTCTGCAGAGATAACCATTGGTTCCAGCCTGCCCTCCATCCTGGACTTGCACACCGCCAGAGTCAGGAAGCGGGCTGTAAAGATCACCACAGACCCCTCACACCCTGGACACAAGCTGTTCCAACTCCTCCCCTCTGGTAGGCGCTACAGAGCACTGTACGCCAAAACCACCAGACACAGAAACAGCTTCTTCCCACTGGCCGTCACTCTGATGAACAATTAAACAGACTCTTCATCTGCACTATCTGCACTTTTTTTTGTTTTACTACTGTCTTTAATGTCCTTTTTATATTTTTTATATTTATCTTGTATATTGTGTGTGAAAAAAGTACAAAGAGCAAGTGAAACCGGAGTCAAATTCCATGTATGTGCAAATTTACATGGCCATTAAAGCTGATTCTGATCTCTTAACGACCAGTATGTACAGACTGGTGGAACGATAACAGCAAGCAAAACCTGTTTCATGTGGCTATTATTTTAAACGTTACGCTGTGTCAATCAGAAGTACATTATTCTGCTAGATCTCCATGTATTAATAACAAATGTTCAGTCTACAGTATATATAAAGAAAACCATCTTTGTCACATACTTGCCATCATCAGCATGAAAAGCCACAGAGTGTGGGAGCCAGCCGGGCTGATGGTCAAGTTTGTAGAGCTGAGGTACCAAACCAACAGCAATCATTCCCCTCACTCCTGTATCGACGATGGTCACCTGCAAACACCACAGGGTGAATAACCACAAAGACACAAGAGAGAGCACATCAGTGCAGTTCAAAATCTCCTTTTTAGGAACTCCAGAAACATTAACGGATTATCTTCGTCTTAAAACCGTAATGTCACCAAATTGACTTCATTTTAAATCGGAACGGTGCCATTCAATTCTGTGAACGACCTGAGATTCAGGAAAATGAGAACCAAAACGTAGTTTCTTCTAAACAATGTGAGGAGTCATTTAATTGTTGGATCTCAACCTTGAATTCAAAAGAAGTTGTGTTCACATCCAGAGCAGCGAGTCATGGTCCTCATTACACTTCATGTGTGGGAGGCTTTTATGTTGTGCATCAGTAGAACAAACTCTGTTAGCGCAGAGGAAGTGTATGAAAGGAGGGAGCGAGGGGGAAGGACACAGATGTATTTTTTTCAATCAGGATTTATTGTATTTTCTTTGGGTGCTTGTTGTTGTCATAGGTGAGTCACCCTCTGGGATAAATCAAAGAACATGCCCAGTACCTGTATGTTAGGTTCACAAATAAACAAGTTATGCAAGCAGAGTAATCCTGCCGATACAGCTAACACTACTTTATTCTTCAACAATCAAAACTTAAAGTCTACAGCCATAGCTGCTCTGCTAAGCTGTACTTATGCTAATGCTAGAATGGCAACATGCGCCCAATGACAACGCAACTATACAGATGATTAGCAGATATAATGTTTGTTCGCCATCTTAGTTTAGCACGTTAGCATGTTAATATTTGCTAATTATCACTAAAAACAAAGCATAACTGAGGCCTATGGGAATGTCATTAGTTTTGCAGGCATTTAGTCATAAACTAAAGTATTGGACAAATACATGTTTGATGCTGGTGCTTCTACCGATGTCATGGGATCACCAAAGTCAGAGGGGCTCATTCTCTGCAGACCACAAATGTCTTTATAGAATTTCATGGCAATCAATCCTATAGTTAACCTCCTAGTTATTCAGATTTTATGGTGGGAATATCATATAAGGAGACATAAAAGTTTCAAAATGACGACTTGAGTGATGCAGTTTTGTTTGCCAGAAAAGCATTCTGCCTCTGCTCCTTCAGGCTTTTTACATTCTGCTTTTGGGTTGGCACTGCTTCTCTTTTTACTTCATAAAATGTCCAAACCAACCTCTTTGTACAGAGCTGCATGTTGGTTCAAAGTGAAAACCCTGTGTTAAGAGCTGGCCTTTACCATTGTTATCATAACTGAATACTGACCATATGACATCATCCCTAGGGAGCCGTACATGGAAGCACTGCAATCGGAGTACTGCTGGCAAATCCAGGACATGGAGCGGAGGAAACTTTTAAGTTCTTTCTTTCCCATGACCTCAACGCTGGCCTCCTGAGAGTGAGAAGTAATGTGGACCTTTTTTTCTGTGTCAGTGTAAAACATGCAGATAAACCCTAATATATATTGCCAGATCTACAATCAGCATCTACTTTTCTAACATTTATTAGCACATATGCTCATTTACGCAAGTCATCCCCTTCCTCCTCCTACGTGGCTCCCACAAAGTGAGTCACAGGGACGAAGCACACGCAAGTATAAAGGTTGAGAGGGTTAGTTACTGTTTCACTACACGTGAACAGGATGTGTGTGTGTTTTAGGCAAGTTTGAACATGGTTAATTCTGAGGAACAGTCACTGTCCTGGATGTTTGTGCACTACAGTGTCTAGACTATCAAGGACTGTGAAATAAACAAACCAGAACACGATTTGTAATGTGCTGCAACTTATTTGGCTTTGTGAAACCAGTTTGCCAGGGCTGAGAAAAGAAAGCCCCTGTATCAGATCGAGTCAGTACATCCATCACGTCAAAAGCACTACTGAAACTTTAATATACTGGATCTGTATGCAGCAGCTGTACCTGCAGTGTTACAGTATGTAGTACAGTATTGACCCTTCATACTGGCTGTTTTACTGGCTGCTAACTGGGGCTGTTTACAAATAAAGAATCTGACTCAGAAGTGTCAACAGCATAGTAAGGTACACTTTAGCCCCCAAACTAAGACTTGTTACTGGCATTTTAGCAGAATGGCATGCAAGTAGCCATCAAGTGCATATTTTACGTTTTGAAACGAGTCAGCTAGTAACGTAGCTGTTCCAAGATAGTGGCAGGTAGAGCAGCAGGTTGTTTTTTTTAACATCTGCCTCTCTGAACTACAGATGAAAAATAGCCTCTTGGCTAACTCTGGAGCATTTACAGAAAGTTTTTTTATAATGTGCACTTTCCCCTTATCAAAGAAACCATAAACATAAATACAAAACACTAGTTAAAAGGTCAGACGTTTTAAAACTACTCATGGGGCTAACATTAACCTAATGAGCTGCTGTAGCTAGCTAGCTAGCTAGCTAGCTACAGCAGATCAAATCTTCCTAAAACAGCTGTAATTCATGATGCCAAAATGGTTGCTTGCTTGCTAGAGATGTGAATCCTGTTTTTGTCCGTCTCCTTCTGAACTCAAGGACTCGTTTGTTTAAAACGTGCAGAGAATTTCAAGTTCAAAATCCGCCTTTGTTATCGTTGTAAACGACGTATGCTCCATGCTAGGGTGGAAGGCTTGACAGGCATAGCAACAGTATCTAAGAGGGGCTGGACTCACAACACTGTTCGTGTGAAGTGAATTGACGTTAATAGCATGAATTCTCTGCAGAAAATCTGCAGGAAATGTGTGAATACATTTACTGAGTTTCTGGAAGACTATGGCTCTTTTTACCTGGTTTCTCCTCTGGTCCAAAAATATATTGTTGTCTCACTTTAATCACAAATGTTTTACAATAAAAAAAATCATGTGATCAAAAGGTAGAGAGACCTTTATTCTCAACCCCAATTGAACTTGGTAAGTTGACTGAACAGTGTGTCAACATCAAAGTTGTTCAAGAACAGACAGAGTGCAGCATGCACAGGTGAATCTGTTGCTATTGTTTTCTGTGCTGGGACTTAATTGATAACACACTGCTTCAGACTTTGGTAGAAATGATTTTGGCTTAAATGACTTGAAGAAACCACATAAGCTTCAGTAATCGCTGTACTTTCAGTCTCAGCACACAATGTAGAATAGCATTTCCAAGCTGAAAGATCTTTGTTTCTCATAAAAGAGCTGTTCCCAGGTAAGTGTCATCATTTCCTTTTCCGCATGGCTCAGCGCAAAGAAGACAAGCAATGAGAAATACTGCCACGCCTTCTGTCATCCACACAGAACGAGGGCTGTGTCTCAAATCCATACTGAATACTAACAATATAAAAGTTAACACATATACTAATCTTCACAAAACACTATTTTGACAGAAAATGAATGTATTTGATCCTTTTCTACTCTCAGGAAATGAAAAAAAGATGTGGATCACTGTTGACAGTTTCAAATATGCTGCAGAATGTTTAAAAAAAATAGTCGTACTTTACTTTTCTATGTTTTTGTCTGAAATGTATCTGAGCCGATACATCAGGTAGTGGATAACCAATGAACTGTAGTGACATTTTTTTTATTTCCATCTCAAGGGACTCCTTCGTTTCTGTGGTGTGCTGCATTATCGACCAATACGTTTTCAACCAAACCACAAAAAACTATTGATTTGTGTGCATACTAGTAATCCTGATTATGTTGAATTTTGTAGAGATTCGAGTGGGAACAGAAAACCTGTTGGACCGATGAAGCATATTTATGTATAAAATAATATCACACTCACAATTTAATTTTGGGTTCATCATTGAATATAACACTGAGACAAGTAAGGACACAAAGTAGAGAATGATTGTTAATCAATCAAATTTACAAGTAAAATCAAATGACGAGTGTGGCTGTTACATTTCCATGACATAGGGATAGGATTTTTTTAATTGTCGCTTCTGTGTTGTATCAATAGGTTTGAAAGGAAATGATTCAACTCTTACTTCAAAGTAGCGATTTCTTCTCGACAATGGCCTGGCAGCAACAAAACAGCCAACTTCATCTGAATTCCCATGATACCTAAAAGGAGATGCAAAAAGAAAAAACTAAATATGACTGCAATCATAACTTCTGACAAATACAAGCAAAGTGGGATGCCGAGTCAGCAAACAAGGAGCAGCTCCAGCATAAAATCCGGGACTAAATCACATAAGAAATCTGTGTCTCCAGTGCAAACACTCATGGTGCCATTGCTCATCACTGCTACCTGAGTATGTCTCCGTCTCTTAGCATCCTTTTGAGCCGCTCCCGGTATCGCACTGCGCGTACTTCACGAATTTCTCGAATTCGCCTCCTCCAGTTCAGAAAGCGATAATGAAGGTTTATGTCGTCCATGTCTGAAAATCATTACAATCTGGGACACAGGGGAACAAATCAAAAAGATGTACTACAGAACAACTAACATTAAATATTAATCTTAAAATAATGGATGTGTATAATGTGTGCCTGATTTAATGAAATATTCAAATGTTTATGTTCCAGTGTTTGTTCAGTCAATGGTTATAACCGTAAAAGCTTGTTGGGAAAAAAGAGACATCTTAAAAAAACAGCATAGGTCGTCCTTAAAACCACAGCGAACCTCTTAGACCACAACATTATTACCACTGTTGCCTGACAACGAGAAGGACCTGGCTTTGATCCTCAAGCCAAACCCTTCCTGCAAGGAGTTGATGTGTTTGTGTTTTTCCATTTACGTTTAATCCCACATTCCAGAGACAAGCAAAGGCCTGGACGGTGATTGCAAACTGCCAACAGGCACGAACGCGAGTCCCCCATTTGTGTGAGCCCTGTGATGGTCAGGTGTCTCCCTGGGGTGTCTTCCACTTCATTTGAACTCCAACTGACTCAAGTATAGACTGGCTCTTATGTTAATGCCTGTGTTTAATAGACTCCCTTACTCAGTGTTGTGTTTCTGGTCCTTCTCTGCCTGTAATACAGCAAACCTAAATGCCAACATTTGAACTCGATTTAGGACTGAAAACTATGAAGATTTCCAAAATGTAACAATGTGGCTAATTGTCTAGTCTATAAACTGTCAGAATTTAATGAATGCATATTAAAACAGTTATTAATATATTATTATTTTCAGATAATTTTTCTGTCCATCAACTAATCTATCAGCTAGCAGCCAAACGTCGGTGCATTTAACTAGTATGCTTTGTTGGTCCTTTCACATTTATAACTTAGTATTTTAAATATAAAAGTATTTTAGTATGAGACTTTTTATTTGTATTTTCACTGGCTCAGTGTGGATCATTCCACTACAGTAGCACGACACGGACTGACGTAACGTCATGGGTAAAATAGTTTCGATGACTGAAAAAGTTGTCTGTTCCGGGAAACTATGTTTTTTCTTTTCTAGAAAAGTGATAATGAAACAAAGTAATCAGCCCAAATACGACTGAATAGTACAGTTAAGGATATAATTGGTGATGTGATAAGGTTAAGAAATTAGACTAGAGATCGCCGCTGCAATTATCTCAGATTAGTATTTGTTGTGCGTTAACTTCTTCAATTTACCCTTTTACGAGCCGACCCTAAACGCAGCATTGTATTTCCCAAACTAAAGGCACGACTCGTTTGGCCGGCTAGATGTTTCAGCGTTACAGCATTACGGCTCATTGTGTACTGTAAACATCATTATGTCTCAGGTTATACACAAACTATTTAAAGCCTAATTGTCTCATGTGGGTTCCTTACTGTTTTAAAACTTGTAACGCGTCGTCCTTCGGTTTTTCTTCCAATTTTAAGGAGGTGAAGTCTGTCACTTTATGTCCAACCTGCGCTGGCGGAAGTCCCGCCCACTCAACCAATCACATCAGAGGATACATGCTACGTGTAGTCTTTAACCTGTGCACTGCCGCGTGTCAATGTAGTCTTTTCACAGTCGTTTCACAGTTGGTGTTTGCATAATGTTTTACATGAGGAGTGTCCAACTATACAAATACGGGGGGATAAAAGACTCTAGGCATTGGAAGAGAAAAAAACATTGTAACCCTAATTTTTAAGGTTTTGTCAAAAACAAAGAGTTTTTATGAAAATATAGACATATTTGATTAAAAAGTGGGTTAATAATAAAAACGTAACTTTGGGTGAATTCCTACTATACCTTCTTGTCTCTATTCTACAGTCATATTAAATGAAGCTTTGTTTTTTTTTGGACATCTTTTCTCTGGGGTAATAATCTGTGAGAAGCATTTAAAATAAGATATTGTCTGGTACATTACCAAAAATTCATGAATTGTGACCTTTTCATTTAATAAAATGTTAATCTAATGTTGTGATATCGATTTAAATCATCGATATAGGTTAGTATACTTTCATAAATTTAATTAAGAAACTGTTACATAAATGTCATGAAAAAAAGCAAGATACCTTATATCACATAAATGAAAAATCCTATGAATCCAGAATCACCAGAAGCCAGATGAAGTAGTATCAGTGATATTCAAGTCAAGTAACTGTATTTCTGTATTGGCCTATATTTATGAATATTGTATTTGTATCTGCAATGAAGTTGTCACAAGATGGAGATTAAGACATGTTGGAGATCTTCTAATTCAATCTGTTTGTGACTCACAGTCAGTGGAATTTGTAGGGTGGGACTTCTTGCTTGTAGCTATTAATGTCTTAGTCATCCAACCTTTATCGGCACTCCTTTAGCCTCTCAGCGTTGGCCATTCCCTCCAAATCTTTAGCCCTGCAGTTATAGACTTTGTAAACACGCTCTGGAAACCAAGTGTTTGTTTATGGTTGCCGTTTAAACAAAAGTCCTAACAATGTCAAAAGCAAGGACGGAAAGGGAGGAAATAACTACTTTTACTATTTTTATTGTAATAGGGTATTGTTTTCACAGCGCTTGTATTAAGTTAAGTATTTTATAAGGAAAGTCGGTTTATTATTACTTTTTTTAATCCATTTTTTACTGAATTTCTGTGCATTTCAAATTCTGCTCAAGGTATTGTGTTGTCGTCTCACAAATATGTAATAATGTCCTTATAGGTTTTTATGTAAAATCTGCAAATAACTATTAATTGCTTGAGAAATGACAGTGAATACACTAACGATGAAAACAACAAATGAGCGTGTGTGTGTGTGTGTGTGTGTGTGTGTGTGTGTGCGTGTGTGTGTCACAGACAAGGGGAAACGGGGTGTGCTCAGCTGTGTGAAAACATTCTCCATCGTGTACCCTCCCATACCTTTCCCCACTGGTTTCGACTCTTTAAAAGCTGCTGCCAGTCGTGTCTGACAGTCAAGAAGTCAAGAAGTCAAGAAGTCAAGAAGTCAGTTGTCAGAACCTGGACTGTTACCATTTATTAGTGGACAACTTTCAGAGAGATAGAGATGCTTCTGCATTTAAACATCCTGGTGCTGGTCCTCCTGCAGCCGGCTTTGTCGAGCTCAATGATGCTGACCACACCGTCCAGAGAATGTCCCACCTGTAAATCAAAGTCAACACAGAGTCAGCCGGCTGTAGATTCAAATTCCACCGCTCCGGCCATTGGAGAACCATGTGGGGTCTACACGCTGGGCTGCGCCCTCGGTCTACGCTGTGCACCTTCAGAGGACGAGCCGAGGCCCCTCCGGGCCCTTCTGGAAGGCAGGGGAGTCTGCAGCAATGCCAGCAGCGTCAACCCGACTGACAATGTCCAGACTGCAGGTAAGATGAAATCCAGGCTCAGGTGAGGTTATGGATTTAAAAACTCAACATTTCCTGATTATTTTGTCAGTTTTTGAGAGGGTGATGTCATTACATTTCACATCTAACCCGCAAATGAGCGTTCAATAAATCCTGCTATGATTTGATCATGTAGTTTGTGATCGTTATGAGGACATTTTAACAGAGAAACACACCTGTTTTTACACAATGCGTTTCAGCAGCCCAACTGCTCAGTGCCAGACAAGTGGTTACCTAAGAGCAGCAGATGTAGTGAAACATCACAGTCGGCTGCATGAAAAATGTTTTCATGGCTCAGTGGCTGCAGCATAACCATTGATTTTATCTTCAAGATTGTTCTTTTTAATCACATCTAGTGCTTTTAGTATTATTAGTTATATTAGTTAAGAATAAGGCACATTACAGTTTTTGACAATGAAATGAATGTTGTTTTATAGGATATGTATGCTATGTAGATGTATGTATATTCACACAGTAACAAGTGACGGATGCTAAATGCTTTTGTCTGTGTCTGATCCTAGACCCTACTACTGAGGATCCAGATGAGGTAACTAAATCATCTTCATCTAATAACCTTAATAATTCAGAGAAACAGTACATGAGTTAGACTCAACCAGACCGTCACGTGTATCTGTTGAACTCTCCCCACAGGCTCCATGTCGTAAACTGCTGACTTCACTTATCAAAGGTCTTGATGCCCATTTATTTAAGTTGCATCATGATATCTACATGCCCAACTGTGACAAGCGTGGTTTCTTCAGAAAGAAGCAGGTATGTTTGCAAATAAGACAAATTATAGGAAAGCCATGTGAACAAGACTTTCTTATAGACGTGTGGTTGTATTTCCAGCTGCAAAAATTATCTTTGTTTGCTCTATTTGTGCAGTGTTGGTCGTCTCGAGGTAAGCGCCGTGGCAAGTGCTGGTGTGTGAATCAGAACGGCATGCCAGTGGCCTCAACCACTAAACAGAGGGGCGGCCTGAGTTGTTAAAATACATGATGCCTGGACTGAAGCCGAGGAGGCTGAAGCTTCATCACCAACACAAGATAAAGATGAAGGAACACCAATACAGAGTCGAATGGAGCTCAACACAGTCTGGCATTTCATTCTCCAGCAGCCAGAAACAGCTCTCCACCAATGAAAAGCTGTTTCCAAATCAGGTGTAACTTTGTATCCTTGCGCCCTCTACTGAACATATTCAGAGTCATATCAGCTGATATGAGATGTCAAGTACACTATATCAAATGTATATTAACAGGTGACTTTTTTTCCAGACAAGAGTCACATTGTAACATTAGTTGCAGAAACTGCACCTACAGTTTGAACTACATATTCAAGTTGTTCATCTTTATGCTTCAACATGTTAACTCCCTTCATATTTCTTACCATCTTTAATAATGGGATTTGGATCATTGTATCATATTTATGCATACATTTTCAGTATTTTTTACTATGATTGTATTACTGTAATTGCTGTACAAACATCTCTAGATGTAATCCTATTTATGTTACTTTGAATATGATGTTTTTATTAATATTGCTAGTAATCTGATAAGTCATTTATCGGTGGTTGCCCATTAGAGCAGACACCTGAGGTATTATTTTAAAAATCTGAATGCAGAATTACATGGGGGCATTGTTATCATTTTTTCTTTTTTGGCATTCATGAAGAAAATGTACCTCTTGAATGATAAGAAAGTTAAAACTGATACTGACGGGTAATATTGCAAACATTCCCACAAGATACTTTATTGATACTTTTCTGCATTTAAAGAACCTATTGATATATTTATTGTAAAGAAAAATGTCTTTGCTCAAGAGGTAAATCTATCAAGTCGTTAAACCAACATTCCGAATGAAGAAGAAGAAGAAGAAGAAGAAGAAGAAGAAGAAGAAGAAGAAGAAGAAGAAGAAGAAGAAGAAGAAGAAGAAGAAGAAGAAGAAGAAGAAGAAGAAGGTGGCAGCACATGTGTTTACTGTGGATCAATGCAAGGTTGAACAGTAACACTCACATGTAACACAACAAGTACAGAATTATGATTACAGCGTAGAGGGCCTAAATTATTAACTAACAAGTCATAAATCATATTTATTATTCAACAGACAGGAGATTAAAGGCATTTTGAGATCAAACTCAATTCAAATTGTGGCTGCAATAAAACCATTATGACAGTTTATCATCTGCTACAACCATGATGTTTGAAATAACTTGCATCATTTACACCGAGTGAAAAATAAGAATAAATGCATTTTGTAATACAGTCAATTAAAGCCTTAATAAAAACTACTTTCCTTAAAATGTTCAGCTTTTGTTGGGACTATTGTATTGAGCCTTATTATACTGAGAGCCGGTGTTTGTGATATTTTGCCCTCATCATTTCAGTTACACACAAAATACACTCCAAACCACGTGGGTGTCAGGGTCCTCATAGGGTCCCAAGATAAATATGAGGGGTAAGTGGAAACAAAAATACAATATTTCTTAACTAAATCTTGGCTGTTTTTCATGCAAAAATGCTGGATACTTTCATGTCTTTATGCCCCATGAATCTTTCAAATTAAGCAACGACAAAAAGCAAACTGTGCTCTTTGGTTGAACTGCTCATAACTCTACTATAATATCTCCCTTTACAGCAGGATTTGATTATTACATTTATTTAAGCTTATAGGAAAAACGTTTTTCTTTATGACTATAACATGCAACGGCGTTCTTTAATCTCAAAATACAAAATCAGCAGTGGTGGAAGATGTGTTCTGACCTTAAGTAGCCCGAAAGTACCAACATACTCAATTTAAGTATTTCAAAAGTGTAAAAGTATAAAATAGCCCAGTAAATATACTTATTTCCACCTCTCACACTCACGAGACGAGTAAAGAGTGTTCCTGCACATTGTTTCATCATTCTGGCTGCAGTGCTGCTTTCGTCCCGAGGGTGTTTAGTGTAATTGTTGCTGCACAGACCCGGCGCTCACAGCGCCAGGCGGACTTCAAGCTACTTTACATAGCCGGGTGACGAGTGACACCCTGCTCACAGTCTGAGGTATACGGGTCAACAGCGCGATGTCTTCTCCCGCGGCCACCTCCAACCCTTTGAACGCTCTGGCGCCCAAAAGCAAAACCAAGAAGAAGCACTTTGTGCAGCAGAAAGTGGAGGTTTTCCGAGGCAGTGACCCCGTGTTGAGCGTGCTGGTGTGGGGAGTCAACCACTCGGTAGGTATACGATAAGAGGGCTGCTCTCTGGGAGTGTTATAGATGTATATCTGTGCGTGAATATGTTCATTAACTATTCCTCCATTGATCATGTGCAGATTAATGACCTGAGCCATGTGCCTGTACCTGTCATGCTGCTTCCAGACGACTTCAAAGCTAGCACCAAGATCAAAGTCAGCAACCACCTCTTCAACAAGTACTGTGCTCCACTCAACTCTGTCGGTCTCATTGTAGGAACCTTCATCCTTCTTCCTGTGATTTGCACACATTTGTGTGGCTCCCGTGATTTATTTGCCTGCCTATGTTCTTATCAGAAATTACAGCCCCCCTCTTTTAGAGGACAATAATGTTTTTTTACACTAACAATAGCTGTAATACTACCACGACCACAGCCATTATCACTAACAATGAATAGCCACAAAGATGAAAGAACTATTAATTGAACTTGTCTGGACCGATGTGCAGTGTGCAAGTGTCTAGGTGATGCAAAAGAAGGAAACTGTATGAGTTTGAAATGCATTTGTTTGAGTGGTTGTGTAACACCAGAACCTTCGTGAATTGCATACAAACAAGACAGAAAACAGCTAAAGTGTTGAATTAAACGCTAAACGTTAAATGTTGTGGGCCTCACAGAGGTTGAGCGTCAGTCAAACTAAATATAAGCTAAAGCCTGTTTTAAAATCACAACTATTTATGAAAGCTGTGCTATACACTCCCTCTGCCCCGAGGTTCAGTTTCTATAAGGATGGAGTCTAGAAAACTTCAGTAGCTTTCAATAATCCTTTAATCCACAGAGGAATCCAGGTTGTGTAAAGATTTATAAACAGAGGAACAATCAAATATGTTTTCTCAAGTTAAAAAAAAGCTGTTACCTGCATGGTGAGATTCATTTGAGTGTTATTCATGTTGCTTGATGCTGAAAATACTTAAGATTGAAACAGTTTAAACATAACTAATGATGCAATTTCCAATTAGGACAGTTAAAAAAACAGCAGACTTAAACACACACGTTATTAATGTTTTAGTGTCATTATAGAAAACACATCAACCTAATAAATATGATTGGTAATTGGTTACTATCTCTCCTGCATTTAATCATGTGTGATTTTTGAGTCTTTCTGTTTTGTATATTAGATTGTGGCTTTAGTTATTGTATTGTAATGATTGACTTAATAAAATCACACATACACATACATACAACCTTTTGATCAAGGGATTTGAACATGTTATGTTTGTGCATTGTATACTTGAGCTGCGAGAAGAAGAGAGAAAGAGAGAAAGAGAGGAAGAGAGAAACATTTCTTTGATATTTATTTAATGAAGCTCTGGTAGCTCCAGTGCGGCTCTAGTCAACTCCATTTGCTGATCAGATGCAGTGTGAGGGATGTTGCAGCATTTCAAGCTACATTGTTCTTATTTCATGCCTTTGTTCCTCAGGGAGAATCTTCCAGGACAGTTCAAATTCAAAGACTACTGTCCACAGGTGTTCAGAAACCTGCGAGAGCACTTTGGAATAGAGGACCAAGATTACCAGGTAAAACTATAACCTCACTGCAAATCAAGATTTGATTGTGCCACAACAAATATATTATAAACGACGTTGATGAAAGCCAGACTCACAAACACACAAAGCATCCAAGGTTTTTCAGTGTTTCGTATGTTCTGCATGTATTGAGCCGCTCCCTTCAAAATTTGCATTTCTTTGTGTGATATTTGCATTTGCCAGGTGGCCGACAGGGTGTCATCATCTGTTCAGCTCAGTGCACATTTGCTTAGCACACAATTATTATGTGATAATATGTGCTGATAAAGGTTGTATTTCTGCACATCTACAAGAGTGATGCCGCAAATGTCTTTAAACAAAGCTTACATCAGAGACAAATGTTTTTTTATGTTTTGGCATGATAACACAAACACAACTATGTCTTATATACATGTAAACTTAGAGGAAGATTAATGACTGAAAATGACACCCAACAATGCTAAAGGGAAATTCACACAATGTAAAATAATACACATACCTTATTGGACACCATTAAGACTGCACATGATTAATAAGTAACACTTTGTGGTGAAAATACCAGAAGGAAATGGGCACTTTTATATCCTGCATGTCATCCAACTCTTCTGGAGAATGACTTATCTCAGCAGCTGGTTGGGAAGGAAATTGCCATTATCTCCAAGATTATATTTATTAGGGGACAGAACCCAAATACACTGCATAGCAAGGGAAGAATTGCAGTTTTCATCTATGCATGTAAAACACCCAAATATCCAGAATTAAAAGAATGGACAAGCTCCATTATAAAAACAGAGTTAATCTTCATGCAATTATCAGCATGTCTCTTTTAGTATTTCATTATTATTTTTAGTTTTTTTACTTTGTACCTTTCATTGTGGTTTTAATACCACTGGCGATACAAAATGTCTCACAAAATGAAAAGTTGTACCAAAGATAAAAGCAACAAAAAAATATATATTCCAAAACAAACCCACATAAACTTTCTTACATTCAGTATACAGATACAGGATGACATTTAAATCTTTGCATTTAACCTATTCTAACTTTCAGTTGCATATTCAACATGTCCCATCTGTTGGCATTAGAGATTGTGTTTCAGTGTGAATGAAAAGAGTTTTAAAACGGGACACCGGTGTAATGGATGTAAAAGGTTTTCACTGTTTTCACAGCTGATGTCACATGTTGCCACTGCTCAGATATGCCATGCTTTCTCTCACCAACAGGTGTCTCTGGCCCGCAGTCCTCCACTAAAATATGAAGAGGGACAAGGCGCGAAGCTGCTGTTGACATCATACGACCGCACTTTGGTAGTAAAAGAAATCTCCAGTGAGGAGGTGGAGGGAATGCACAACATCATCTCTGAGTATCACCAGGTAGGACTAACACAGTTGACAGGAGGTTTAAACGTCATTTCACAGCGAACAAACCATTTTGCATAACAGACCATTTTTTTCTCAGCAGACATTTTGACTCGACAGCGTTACAACTAATATTAATGATGGATCTGTTCTATTCAAGCCCCAGTAAACCATAAACAACACCAGGACCCTGAATCTGAGGCTAAATCAAATCCAGCCATCATTTTTATTATTTCCTTTTCCTACTGTAACATCTGAAAATGTCTTCTGTAAAAAAGGCCTATGGCAAAGTAAAGATTTTTTAAGACAAACCCTATTCCTCAAGCACCATTATTTTACTTACAGTATAACTCAAGGTCCGCTGGTGAGCTTTTTCTAGAGCCTTGAAATGCATCTCATGATTTTCATCAGTGGTTAAAATGTGCTCAGTTAAGTAGTTAATCCCCCTTGAAGGCCATGAAAGGTGATTGAAACCTACAGGAAATATATAGTAAGCAGACTTTAATGGTACCCTGTGGAGTTCTGAAATGATTCTTTGAGGAACTCGATTACCAAAAATCCTCAATGCAAATGTTATACATCAAGACTTCGTTTAACCACCGCAAGGCAAATATTTCCGGACTGTTGAAATCATTTTAGGGACAGGTGGTGACAAAAGTTAGTCTGGAGCCTTGAAACACAGAATGTAATAGGGGACCTAAATGCATTGAATACATTTAGTTTTTACAGATAATAAAGCAATGTAAGCAATAGGAATGTTGATTTTATCTGATGACATGATTCATCTATGAAATAATCGCTAGAATGATTACAAAAATAATCCATATCTGATATAAATAATGAAGCAGATTAAATTGTTATCGTGCTCCCAGTCTTCTTCTCTGGCTTTTTTCTGGCGCATTGTAGCTTTTCTTAAGCCATTGCTGCCACCAGTAGATCTGTCTGGTGGGAAACCATTGGCAGGACTGGGCACATTCACTGCCTCATACCGCTGGGTTGATGCGTCCTTTATTTTCCCATCATTCTTTGTCTGTTCACTGCTTTTCCCTTGTAGCACATTGTCACCTGCCACGGCAGTACGCTGCTCCCTCAGTTCCTGGCCATGTACAGAGTTACTGTGGAGAGCGAGGACACATACCTGTTGGTCATGAGGAACATGTTCAGCCACAGACTGCACGTACACCGGAAGTACGACCTCAAGGTAATCAGCATGGACGGCTTCTTGGTAATGGCACACCAGCAGTGTGCGTCGGAGCGTCTGTTGTGTTTTTTGTCTCGCCTCAGCTCATTTTGCCACCAGGTGGTTGGATTAATGGCTATTTGTGTATCACGTGTGGAGACATTCAGCGACTCTCAGCGGCTTGTGATTGTAGCATTTGTTTTGTGAAGTAATGTGTGGTTTCTGTCCTGTTTCTTTTCTCTCCTCAGGGGTCCCTGGTGTCTCGTGAAGCAAGTTTTAAAGAGAAGGTGAGATCAAATTAATCAAAATCACACAACAAAGTCCAGGATTTGTTTCCATCCATTTATTGGCAGAAATATTTAATTTTTAATCCCGATTTTTACCCATGACCCTCATTAATTTAGAAGGCAGGTTATTCCACCATGTAGCACCGGCGTAGATAGAGAAACCTTACCATCATGGTTTTACAACTATAAAGGTTCAGGTTAGCTATCCTAGCTCTGGTATTATGATTAGGAACTTCTTCTCACTACTTTATTGTTGAGATAACTGGCTGCTCTGCCATTTAAGATATCCTCAACTGAGAGCTAGTGGAGCTGAGACTTATGACTCCTACTATCCAGCCCTAGTACTACTCACTAGTTTGTTTTGTGCTACTTCAAGTTTTTGTTTCAAGGTTTTATTAAGGCCCCAGTACCATGAGCTAATGGCGTAGTCCAAGTGACACTGGACAGTGTAAGGCATTCCCTATCCAGTCAACGTATCCTCATGCAATGGTTTGTATGATATCTCAAGAAAAGTTTTGTTTCTGTGCTCTTTTACGAATGTCTAGAAACACAAATCAGTTTTCCTGCACCCCTGCAGTGCAGAACTTGTTTAGGCAACACAACTACTTGTTTAGATTTCAGAAATGATTGTGGTTTGGGTCAAAATAAGTATGTTTGTTACGTTACTTATCTATCTTTATTGTTACAAGTTTTGTACTCTTGGGAAGTCTGCTGATATTGATGCGGCAAAGAGAATAAGAAAGTAATTTACTTCTGACATTGATCTGTTCTTTTAATGTAATTTGAAACAATAAATGTTGGATAGCAGAGTTACCTTTTCACAATGGTATATGGATATTTTATAAAAAAGGTTTGCCACAACTTCTATATACGTAAAGGAATTCGTTTTTTCGCTAGGTTCAGTATTTCTTACAACAATAACATTATTTTCTGGTCTACAATTTTTGAAGGTGCGCTCCAGTGATTTAGTACTGCACTCCCATAAAAATGCTGGATCCTAGATTTCCTGTAATGTGACTCCCACTCAACTGATTTCACAGACCAGTTGGTATTTCTTCTTAAGAGTAAACTGGCTTTTCTCTTGGCAAAGAAAAGTGCCATGATAATTTACTAACACAAATTATAAATGTTAAAACCCTGGTAAGTATTATAGTGAGATCTTAGAACTTTTCGTAAACTGAGAAAAGTAGATTAACTCTATGGGTCAATCCCAATCTCCACCCTAAACCCTCAAGGCCTGAACCCTCAGGGGGTTTACTGACGTCAGCTGCTAAGTGGCTGAGTGTGAGAGGCTGTGAGGGCTTGAACTGGGCCCAGCTGTTTCTCGTACCTGGCTAAACAAAGTCAAGAAAATGACCTAATCTCCACTATAAATGAGCGAGATGATTGACATCAGGCTATCTGGGTTTCTTCACGGCTGATCCGCGCTGAAACGGTTTTGTTAATTCTAGCCAGACGTCAATCCTCTGGATAAATGCGCGTGTCCGTTCCTCTTCAGAAGGGATAATAATCGAGCACTGACACAACGGTGTTCTAACAGTACAGTGGCAAATAAACTCAGAGGAACCTCTTTTTATTTCTCCGATGAGAAGCAGGAGATGATCATGAAGATATATGAGGAAGTCATTACCTTAGTCATTCACAGCAAACGTGTTGTGAATATTCCAACGTTTTTGTAACATTGTTGCCGTGAACGCACCTTAACATCGCCCCGCTGCGAGACACAAGCGCCGCAAATATATCAGACAAGTTAAATGCGTCAGTGTTGGGAAAATGTATCGGCAAATTGTAAGTGCTTCATCACCCAGATCAATCAGATTATATTTACGAATAAATATATACTTATGAGGATATATGTACTGTATGCGCGTATGAATCATGTACTATATGTATATACATGTATGTGTATATTTCTATATAACTAGGAGTTTGAATATGTGTATGGGCGGATCAGTATATATGTATTATTCATCAGAAATTCAATCAATTGAAGCAGTGACAATACATTGTGTGTGATTCTCTGTATTCGTATCATGAGTCCACCTTAATCACGTTCTACAATAATGATATGTATGGTGTACTAATAACACTGTCATATAATTATGAGAGCTTTCAACACATCCATAAGTTTCTTAAGCGCTAAATAAACTTAAGAACAGCGCGGCATGCAGCGGCTGATAGTCTCTGTCTGTGAGACGGGCGATCGGCTGCGTCTGTGGTGATCAGTGTCCGCGGCTCGAGAAGCTCTCGTAAATAAATGATTCTTTGAAGGCAGAATCTATAGCGCCGCGTACAGGAAGTCATGATGATGTGAGGACGGATCTTGGCGATCTGAAAGAACTCTCTCCCAATAAAACTAATATAACTAATATCGCTCCTTCATCAATGAGGAAGTGCCCTGGAGCAGGTTTACATTTTTGGCTGTGTTGCTATGGTGATTTATCTAAGCTTGCTTCAAGAAACCGAGAAAGCCTGACCTACGTCATCTTATCCTGACAATTAGCCCGCTAACTCAGTAAGCCAGGTACGAGAAACAGGGCCCTGGTGTGAATATGAATGGGACAGCACTTTGCTGCAACATATCACGTGACTACATAAAAAATATTGTGTATTTACTTTATACTTTTTATTCATTGATTTGGACGTCTTCCTCACGAGATGAGAAGTCGTTTTAGATGATATATTTACTTGTTTTTGTCAAAACGAAATTTTTGATGAATGTAAACAAAATACTTATAAATATATTTTCTTCTTTCTCCTCTGATTTCATGTGTTTTTATGTTCCATCTTTAATCCGTAATGTTGTAGTGTAAATGTATTTTATCGGGCTGAACGCCCACGTGTCTCTTTGTTTACCTTTTTTTTTTTACGTCTCCATGCTTACATTGGGAACTGCGTGTTTAACGTCACATTGCTATGAACTGTGGGTAATTCCCTTAGGAAAAGTCAGCATCTAATGCTGACTTACGGAAAGGGGTCATAAAGGGCTCAAAATGTCTGCCAGAGAGCCCTCGAGCACTCGACGATGTGACAATGGGACACCCCTAAACCCTCACGGACTTCGCGGGAGCGCGCCTCAAAGTCCGTGAGTCCGTAAGGGTGGAGATTGGAATTGACCCTATACCTCTTCTTTGCAAGCTTAACAAGCACAACTTAACGAGCTTTAATTGCTTGCAGCTGTGCCACCAGTCTGTCTGCATGTGCGGGCGTACATATAAATATCTTCATGCTATTTTCCATAGTTTTAAATGCTGTATCTCAACAATAGAAATGTACTTATTGTGATATGTGACTGAGGGCACAGTGTGAAATCACATTTCCTATATTGTATCCATTTGTCATTGTGTCTGACAAATGTGTGTTTTCAGAAATGTCTTCAGAGAAAACTCACATAGCAAAATATTTTAAATAATGTCAGAACCCCTCTGTTTGGCTTGACCCCAATGAGAAAAGAAAGAAAATAACCGTAGGGATGTGGAAACCTTTCATCTTTCCAACTGTGTTGATTCTAAAAACAACATTTGGGGTAATAGTATTCAGCTTTTATGTCACTGGAAATAGGATGGGTAATTCTTTCATGGAGTATTGTTCTACATCAGAGATAGTATACAAATAGTCACATGGCAGCTATTTAGCTATTTACACCCGGCCAATTAAGTAGCCGAGACCAAATAGCATTGTTGGCTTCTGACACCTGGGTGATAATAGCATCTGCCTTATTTATTGAGAAAAATACTAATGAATATTGTGATCACTAGGTTAAATATAAATATAGTTTACAGTTACTCTATGTTTCCAGGTGAAGGAGCTGCCCACGTATAAAGATGTAGACTTCAGGAATAACATGCAAAAAGTTTATGTAAGCGACGATGAGAAGGAAAAGACTGTGGATAAGCTGAACAGAGATATCGAGGTAAGAAAACACAGTTGAAGAAGCACGCAAGCGTTGTTTTCTCTGACATCATTCATGCATGTGTACATGTCCTCTTACTGCAGTTTCTAGTGCGTATGAGGATCATGGAATACAGCCTGCTGCTGGGCATCCATGATGTTGAGCGGGCTGAGAGGGAGGAGGAGGAGGAGGAGATGGAGTTGTCCGATGAAGAGGAAGAGGAGGATGAAAACAGCTTGGCTCCCGCTCCAGGATCCACCTCACCTGAGGGTATTGGTGGCTACATGAACTCTTTCAAACCCATGGGCCCCGGAGAATTTGACCCTTACGTGGATGTGTACGCTATTCAGAGCGCTGTAGGTGAGTCCTGACAACTGAGAGGCCTCTGGTGAATTTAAGTAGGTTAAAGGTGCCATTTTCTGTATTACACCTAAACCTCATCTCATGCTGGGATGCAGCAGATAGTATCATATGTTCATATCACTCACCAAATTCTGTGAATCACTCCCATGTAGGTGCACCACAGAGGGAGGTGTATTTTATGGGTCTGATTGACGTGCTGACACAGTACGACACCAAGAAGAAAGCTGCTCATGCTGCCAAGGCCGTCAAACACGGGGTGAGAAACCAGCGGCCTTTAAAGTGATCGGTTGGCATATGCAGTCTTTACATCTCTATCCTGGAAAGTGTAAAGGGTTGCTTTCACGTTCCATTCAGTTATCTCTAATCGACTGTGTGTGTGTGTGTGTGTGTGTGTGTGTGTGTGTGTGTGTGTGTGTGTGTGTGTGTGTGTGTGCGTGTGTGTGTGTTTGCAGGCAGGAGCAGAAATCTCAACAGTTCATCCGGAGCAGTATGCTAAACGTTTCCGGGAGTTCATCACAAAGATCTTTGCCTAGTTCAGTGACTCAGTCCCATCATCATTTAATACAAGAGGAGTCTCTCGATGCAACACGGATGTCATCTCAAACCTAGAAGCACTTCACATGTACTGCTAATCTCGAAGTGCATTCGCCGTTCATAACATGCTGTACTGCAAGATGGACTGTGCATTTATTTTGAATGAATAACTGGAATTTGCCGACAGGAAAAAAAGTATTTTTAATGGGTTTTCTTTTGTTTTCACTTGTTTTCAGTTTTGGCATTACTCCACCCCCAAACTCAGTGGGAGGCAGAGATGATGAGAAAAACACATTACATTTGTTGCAAGTCTCATTTGCTGCTGCTCGGGGAAATATGTATGATTTTCTCTTAAATATTAATTTATTACGCCTTCTTTTCCCACCAGTGACAACACTTGACAACACTAGCATAATGAGGGCAAATCTAGAGGGTCTCCATTAGGAACAATACAATGTTCATCTCCTATTAATCAGCAATGTGTGATTTAAGCTGTTAAGACTGAGGTTATCTGATTCAAAATGTCGTCAAATGCAGGATTGAAATAAATAGCACCAACATAACGATGGGAATGAGATACAAGCTGGTAAATACTGACAGCTTCCATTAATGGGAAAATATGTTAGAATTCAAATTAAATCATATTTAACAATCTAGCAAGTAACTATTACATGAATATATTTAAATCAATTAGAAATGTTGTTTATCAGTGAATGTATCATCATTCATGATATGATGATTATGTGCTATTAAAACCTGTTTTCACAAAGAGTTTTTTGTTTCTCTTATCACTAAATAAATATACATCTGCCATTATCTGTAAATTAATTAGTTGAAATTGAATGAAGTACAAATAGCATGATGTTTGTGTTCTGAAAGACGGAAACTGTCCAGTCGTGATGATGGGCTACACTTCTGTCAGCTCAGCGGTTAGTATTTATTATGCTGCATCGCAGTGCAATGCTTCAGTTGAAGCTACACACACTTGCATCACCTGAAAGGCAACATAGCACACAAATTATTAAACTGTAAGTTGATCAAAGAGCTTTTATGTCAAAATGGTGTAGCTTGGATCGAGCAACGCGTTGTATCCTTTATTTTACCTTTGAATTATATCAACAGTTTAACAACATAATATTCCTCCTGAGTGAAGTATCAAAGGAATCATGGTCATGATCAGTGTAACTCTAACACGTGAATGTGAGTTTAGCAAATTGTGATTCATGGCAGTACATGTGTTCTTCTGAAATGTATTCTCAGTGGTAAAGGATTTATTTTTGTCCTTATTTAGTCCCTCTCCCTTGTCCCAGTCCTCCTGGCACACATTTCTAACTTTCCTTCTGAGATTATCACAAGGATTTCACTCTCAATAACTGAGTGGGCAAACAGGCAGAGGAGGGACAAGCATGTGAGAATAACTCTCGAATAAGTCCACAATGCCTTATATTAGTTAATATTGTTAATATTGTAGTAAATATTGTGGTTTGCATCACTAGCCTGTCCTTCTAATGTATGGAGGACCGGAAATGACTTAAGTATAAATAAATAAATGCAGGAATAAATACAGGAATAAATAAATAAATGCTTAAATAAATGTATAAATAAATACAGGATTAAATAAATAAATGTATAAATAAATAAATACAGGAATATATAAATATAAGTTATACCTAAACAGGACATCATTAAATAAATCTATTTCAAAATGTCTGTATTTCAATATTTATTTATGCCTGTATTTATGTGTCCACACGTATTTCTTCATTTATTTATTTCTGTATTTCTGTGTCCTTGTATGCAAATGAGCTGGGGCGGTCCGAACCTCTGTCTAAAGCATGATTGGTCACAGGAGTGTGATCGCTCCTGCTATGTTGTGCTCTACTACTTCTGCCTTCACATGTTGTTGAAGTTGGCAAGCTTAGCTAACTGTTAGCAGAAGTCCGGATTTTCAATGCCCTGTCCGGCGTCCGGCGCAGCATCAAGCCGGACGCGTATTTGTCCTCCTTTTTGCATACCTGCAAACTTGTCACCTTACTGCGAAATTCGCCGTTTTGAAATCAAAATATGTGAACTGGCCGGTCAGCGTTTCTGAGATTGGAGTGAGACACAGAGAAAATCTGATGTTGTGATCTTCGTAATAGAAGATCTTTGATAAGTCTTGGCCAATCAGCGTTAAGATGTCTCCAGCAGCCGTTTCTCAATACGCGTTCTTCTCTGTACTTGATGAGGAAACTCACAACTGAAAGTTGACGTTCTCTGAATACTACTGTTGTTGAGTCACAACATGTACTTTTAGGATGTTTTCAGGCGAGAAGTTAGTTGTTTAAGCATCAAATCTGTGATCGGTTATTCAAGAATCAGCCGACTTAAAAAGATACGCCGACGAGTTGAGTTCCTGCTGAGGGACCGTGAGTCCCGCAGCACCGGGCCGTCAGCGCTCTGCTGCCCGCTGAGAGCAGCCTGATCCCGGCAGGACTTTTAGAAATGATCCGCTGGCTCCGATTTCTCCGTAGCGGTTAAACATGAGATATAATTCTGTTTTGAGGATCTAACGAGCAATCTTTATTAGTTTATTATTTATTCACAGTAACGTTACATCAGTTTAACGGAGGGAAAGGTTAAGATTCATAATTTAAGATTTTAATTGAACTTTTACTTTGAACTACAGCGGTGTTTTATTACTTTTTACCGAATTGATTGCAATTGTATAAAAATATATAAGTATATATATATAACAATACATAAAAAAATACATATTAATTCATTGTTAATTACAATTAATAATTACATATTAATAATATATTACATATATATAAGATATATGTTACATATACATATACAAAAATAAAAATACATATTAATTAGTTGATAAAGCAGGGTATGCTCCGAGGAGATCAATTACAGTAAAAAGGGCTCACATCTCTCTTCACACTTAATAAAATCAAACTGCACCCCTCCTATGCAATTATTCACAGCCTCACAAAATACCGTATAGTGTCCTCCTTTTTGGTGTTATGGATATGGTCACCCTAGCCTAGACAGTTTTTTGACTTCATCTACAGGGGCCATGTGAAGGGATCGGTTGCTTCTGTCTTGCTCCCCTACTTGACCAATCCTGTTTAACAATGAGGTTCGGACCGCCCCAGCTCATTTGCATACAAGGACACAGAAATACAGAAATAAATAAATGAAGAAATACGTGTGGACACAGAAATACAGGCATAAATAAATGAAGAAATACAGAAATGTAGAAATAGATGTATTTAATGATGTCCTGTTTAGGTATAACTTATATTTATATATTCCTGTATTTATTTATTTATACATTTATTTATTTAATCCTGTATTCATTTATACATTTATTTAAGCATTTATTTATTTATTCCTGCATTTATTTATACATTTATTTAAGCATTTATTTATTTATTCCTGTATTTATTCCTGCATTTATTTATTTATACTTAAGTCATTTCCGGTCCTCCATACCTTAGAAGGACAGGCTAGTGATGCAAACCACAATATTTACTACAATATTAACAATATTAACTAATATAAGGCATTGTGGACTTATTCGAGAGTTATTCTCACATGCTTGTATTCCTGTATTTATTTATTTATGCATTTATGTAAGCATTTATTTATTTCTGTATTTATTTATGCATTTATTTAAGCATTTATTTATTTATTCCTGCATTTATTTATACATTTATTTAAGCATTTATTTATACTCAAGTCATTTCCGGTCCTCCATACTAATGTGTGTGCTTTTGTATCTAACTCTGTCCATCTAGCTTTACTTGGTGACCGGTCAAATGTGTCGCAGTGATTTAAACGCAGCTCTTTCTAGTCTCCTGGATTAATATATACAGCAAACAATTATATGATATAGTGGAGTAATGGCGTCCTGAGCGTTGAATGTAGTCACACTCTGCTCTATGTTTTGGTGGCCGGGCCGGCCATGCGTACATGTTAGTGCACGCGAGTCCCTCCCTTCATGTCCAAATGGCGAGTTTATTGCCACTGACAACGCTGCCCCGACCCATGGTGGCGGATGGAGGTAGGACGGAAGCCTAAACCCCACCATCTGGTTACCCCCGGGTTAACACTATTAGCTGTCAGCACTGTTGTTAGCAACGTTAGTGCAGCCCTGACAGCGTTAGCAGCTTTAATTAAAGTCATGAATAATGTGTGTATCCTATCTGTGATTTGGATCCGCTGCAACATTTAATAGGTTCTTTCTTGGCCCTGCTTCAGCCCTTTCATGAAAATTAGCCAGTAGTTGTTCTGTAATCCTGCTGACAAACAGACAAACCAGCCAAACCGAAAACATGACCTCCTTGGCGAAGGTAACGAGGCCCATCTCTTATGAGGAACAACCTTGTTGCTGCGGATGTCTCTCTATTTTCTGTGCATATTTGCTTTCATTTTGATACTTTGAGTGCTATAAACCAAATGCCACTGACAACATTCCTTTTAGAAACACAAATAGTATTTTAGGTAAAAAATAAATAGCGGGTTGTGGTGCCAGGGGCGTGGTTGGACTCAGCTGCAGAGGGAAGTGTGGGAAGTGGCCTAATTGGCCTCAGGTTTATCAAATTGTGTCTCTCCATGATAAGCAGGAGAAGGGACGAAGGCGCGAAGAAGGTCGGAGCCACAGTCGTGAGACCGTGCGAGTTGGAGCCGGAGTCACAGGCATTTGGCGTTCAATAAACCATTTGAGAATCTCCCATACAGTTGTGTGCTGGTCATTGTGCGAGGGGAAACACCACGGGGGTAACGGGAGCACATTACACAGGTTTATTGTGTATTTCAGTGAACTGTTCCTTTATGATGGATGCAAACCTTAAATTTCAATGTAGTTCCTGAACATCAACATCTATACATCTCATCAATCTGTTAACATTCCCATATTATGTCACTTTTCTCTCTATATGTGTGTTCGCTCACGTTATTACTGTGAATAGATGAAACTATCTTAGCCACGGTATCATGGTACCAAAATGAGTCTACGACATCGACCTAGAAAGAAAGTGGGTCACAGCCAGTAGGCGCCGGTTTGATCCAGAAGATCTCACGCTCAAATGCCAGTCGAGTGTTAAAGTGATGGCCGCTGGCTCCACCTGTAGACAACACCTCTCAGCATGAGCTGTTTGAAAGAGGACCCCTCTGCGCACCGGCCTCAATGTGATGCAACTTTACTGCATGATGTCGCTGTCTGCTGAAGCTTCCTCACCCTCATTAACGGCTGTTGTTAATAATGAACAAATAAAAAAAAAATCAACTCAGCTCGCCTTTTTGAAGGTCTGCTATGAAATCAGACACAGAAAAACTCACAACTCTGTACAGAACACCACAGCTTGGGCAGTAGCCTTAGTGTATTGATAATGAATGCTCTATGAATCATTGCATGAGTAAAAAAATACAAATGAGAGAGATGCTTACATCAAAGACATGTACACTCAGTTGAGTCTTCAGATTAACACAAAATACATACAGTACTGCAGGAGGGTTGTTTTTTATGCCTTTTTTTTTTTTTTTTTTTTTTTTTACATATTACGTTGGGCAACATTCCTCTATTACATGTTGATTTTCATCCACTCACAAATATAATCATATTCATTCAAAGGCCCAGTTTTATAGATCAGAACCTATGCAGAGTTTTAATCTATTAAACCATACTTTATATTAGTCACAGCAGGAATAATATTAGTTAAATAAAAACTAAAACACCCTGACAGTCTACCAAAACTGTATCATCCAGGAAAACATCTTAAAATTATGAACTCAAACCATCTGTTATACATTCAATCAAAATCAAGGCATTTACACATCTAGTATTACACTGGCCTTGATGATGAGCTGCTGCTGGAGTCATAATGCACACGCCATGTACAGTGTTCATGTCACACACAGTGATACAAACAACAAAACATAGAAATCTCAGTCTTGGATGTCAAAGAGTTAAGCCGCTGCTTGTTAAAGGAAAACCAAACCAAGACGCTGTACAGGAAATATCTGAACAGCTACGAGTAACCCTTTGAGTTGTATACACAGAACAAACTGTACAAATCGTACAGTAACAATCTCGAAAACGAAGCACTTTGAAACTTTCAGAGTTATAATATCTTTATCGATGCATTTCTATACAGTTATTTTGATTATCTTTAAAGCGGCCTCTGTTTTTCAGCCACTGTAAAGTCTGTATTATTACATTATTTATGCAGTGAACGACCGGCTGTGTTGAACAGAATATGCACTCTGAATTTAAAAGTGGCATTTGTTGTCAGTAAAGTTAAGAAGTGTGGATGTGTTTAGTGTCGACGTTGTTGGCCTGTGATGCTCAGATAAGTTGTTTGAGGCCGAAGGCAGGCTCCCATTCTTAACTGAGTGGAGAATTAAGTTGATTAAATATGAATCATACCAGCTGGTATACAGTGCAATACATTCCTATTGGATCCAAACGCAGAGGCATCTGGATGTAATGTTGTGTTCTGTTATGTAGAAAGTGTGAGGAACATTTCTCTTTTTGTTTTGGTTAAATCGTTCTAGCAGACTTAATGTGTTGTTACTTGCGTTGTTACCAGTGTGTGTTTTCATTCCTCCCTCGCACACACGCACACACCCACACACACACACACACAACATAAGTGCAACATCTGGCCACATGTTCAACAGTCCTGCGGAAGGTACAGGACAGTATGAGGGCAAAGCGGCACGCTCTCTCTTTCACAGAAACACACACACTTTTACCACACCACATTTATGACACTGCTCTCCTAGAGGTGCTGTAGCTCAAGCTGGCGCCGCCGCTCTTGTGTGAGATCTTGAGTGTTGTGGCAACCGTCAGGCTCGGCGTCATGGCAACAGGGAAGCTGGGTGCGGCGGATGCTGCAAAACCGACCGTCGCGGCGCCGGAGAAGGAGGAGGCCGGTTCGTTTGGGCATCCGTACTGGAGCAAGATATCGACACACTCCTGGCAGCCGGCGCCGCGAGCCAGAACCAGAGCGGTCTGCCCCTGAACGTCCCGGTGCCGAACATCACAGCCATACTGAAGGGAATTAAAAGAAAGGAGATAAATCAGTAGATTAGATTACGTAATATTCTACAATATAAAGATGTTTTATCATGTGGAATTGATTGCAACTTGAATGGCCTGTCTTAAATTATCCAACAAAGTGTGACTCAGTGAGCTTTAGTGCCGTTCACACTTATAGATCACCTTGAGTGGTCTGCTGAGTCGTCTGTTTTAAAGCTTTTTGTTTTTTGCTTAATTAAAATACTTAGAGGTTCGTCAAGGGTAACAATTATTATCTTGCCAGTTTTGCATAGCTCCACATTATATTTTACACTCAGAAGATTTTTTTTATAATTTCACACCATGTCGATATTTTGTTCCTTCGCTGTAACATGATCTCTCTTCCTAAGCATTGCACTTCCTTGGTGATATAAATCAGACGAGCACCACAGAGGTGGTATTGCTTCCTATGACAGAGAGCGAGGGAAACTCACCCAAACAAGAAGCTGCGTCATCACCACATCAGCCTGCTGACAGGCAGCGTGCAGGGCAGAGCCGGGCAGTCGCAGCGCTAAGAGTGACCTGCAGGAGAGCGTCAGGCTGAGAGGGGCATTGATGTCCTCCTTAGTGCAGTGGGCCAAAAGGAGCAGCAGCTTGGGAAGGTTGTGCTCCATCACTGCCAGAAGAAGACGGCCAGATAGCGTGATGTCTGGGCCCTCGCCAGGAGAGGGAGGGGGCAACGGCGCCACAAACAGTTTCTGCTCATATTTGGCTCTTATCCACGACTCCCGTTCCTCACTGAACAAGCAAAGAAAGTACGGAAATATTATGAATATTCAGTTTTAGCTTCTTTCTCCTGTTTAAGAATGACCATTTAATTACACTGACACATAACACATCATGTCTAAGTATGCAGCTCATACCTAAATACTGTAAAATATTGAACTAAAGCAGTGCTTATGTCACATCTCATGACATATGGCCTTTACCGTGTAGCATCGGGTGCTGGTTTACGGCTGCCCAGCGTGCGAGCCTCCCATATGCTGTTGACCATGTAGTTGCCGATGGCACTGAGAACCAGTGTGAGCTCTCGTGGCAGATCATCGAGGTCTAGCGAGCGAACGCGCGACAGGTGGGTCCCCAAGTTCCTATGGATCCCCGAACACTCGATGCATATGAGAGCGCCCAGATTCAGGCTGGCCCAGGTTGGATCTTGAAGAAGAAGGGTACACACACTCGTTGGAAACTTAACTATGTGCATACGGGTGACAGATTTCCTCCATTTTCATTTGCTATGAGGTGTTCAAATGTGCCAGTTTGGCAAAGTCATGCCACGAAAGTGACTGAAGTTGTGTGAAATCCTCTTTGGACAGGGTTTAAAGTAGTGCCGTTTAATCTGTGGCCAACGTCCCAAACATTACAATCCCCTAGTATTGTAACGTTGCAGTGTTTCATGCATGTAAACCAGATAGTACTTCTACTTCCATTTTGTCATTTGTCTTTCAGTAATGCTTTGTGATTTTTACAACATCACAGCTAACAACAAACAACTGCCTTTTAAAATACAAAATGTTAAATGGCAATATATACATGTAGTCCAAAGGTAATCTTCTATGGACAGTAGAAAACCAGACACGGATATGATCATGCACAAAGAGGAGAAAAGCTAAGTGTGTGTCACTAACTTGGAGCATCACAGTCAACACAGAAGTTGTTGCCCTTTGCGTTGCGGATCGCCTGCAGAACCACTGCATCGCTCTGGCTGTTCTTGCGGGCCTGTGGAAAAGACACCGTATATGTTTAAAATGAAAGAAACACCAGCAAACTAACCAACTGTAATATGAGCTCTGATAACTGCTCTCAAGTTCTAGCTCTCCAACTGAGAAAGCAGTAGATGGCGGTAATCATTATTATGACCATTTAACGCTGTAAAATTATTGGTTTTGGCCTCTGAGGAAATACAATTATTGTAACATAAATAAACGTATCACAGGATTAAAGTAATTATTCAGTATCATGGCAGCAATTATCATTTTTGGAGATGATTGAACAATTTCCACACCAAGAAGTACTCCCAACTCAAGAACAGAAACCAGTGCAGCCCGCTGGTGGACAACAGTGTTAGTTTGTCACACACTTCTGGAGAAGGGCTGGGTTTTGGTAATCCCAGGGTGCAAATAAACAGCACACAAAATGATTATACGGCCCTCCAAATGTACTTCCAAGTGCAGATAATATCCCTTTTCATGTAGTATATTATACATGTTTGGAACAGCTGAGCCCTAATATTCTGTGTGTGGGCCTCTGCCAACAAAAGCCTAAAGAATTGTTATGTAGACTTGTAATAACAGCTGATATGAGCAGATGGAAAGACACCATTTCATGCTAAATGGATACCAGTATGGCCCTACAGCACCGGATCTGCATCTATACAACCTCAAGTGTTTGACTCCGCCCTCCTTGCTGCAAGCAGGAACATTTGAGACCATAAAATACTATACTAATAAAAAGGTAACAAAATGGCATTGCAGCTGCATTTGTACATCTGCATGAAATGTGCAAAAAAAGATATATATATATGCTATTTGTCAATTAAATTATTGCTGCCTTTTGTTAATTCTTACCTTATTTGTGCTGCTCTCACAGAGCTGCAGGCTCGCCAGGATCTGGCTCTCAATGGCTTGGACCCAGGAATCCCTCTCCTCCACACTCTGGGCTTCAAAGTGCCACGTCTGGCCGGTGCTCGACACGATGAGGAAGTCAAAGTTATCCTCATCTGACACACAAATGTAGATATTTCAATAATATTCTGTTAACATTATGAGCTACAAATAGCATTTTAGTTTGCATGCATCAGTGCAGTTAAGCATTCATGTCTGACCACAACTAAAGTGGTGAACAGTTGAAATACTAAATATACATGTAGATAATTTAGCTTGCTAGGATATAATGTCCCTTCCTAATGTGAGAAGAGAGCACAAGCGGACAGACTGACATGTGTAGAAAGTCAGAGTTAGAAAGATGACAGATCAACATTACCTGTCTTGCTTACGTTTCTTAAGCTACCAAAGCTTTTAAGTTTCCACATCTTGCGCTTGGCTGCACAAGAAGATAGAAAAAGACAGAAAAGTAAACGAGAAAGAGAGGAAATATACATGTTACATGTATTTATCAAATATAGTGTACGGTTATCAATTATTACCATCACTTTTGGCATGTTGAATATTCTTGAATATTTAACATCATATCGATATCGATTTCAATCAGCGTATGATCTTTTTTATTGTTGTGGACATGTAAAATACTGAGTATTAAAAAAAACATCAGAAGTTTATGGAGTTTACCATCTGCTTGCCCAATGGTAGCATCTCCTTTCTGGTTCATGCTCTTCTTTCTGCGATGCTTCTTCCTGTCTGTCACCGGGGATGAGGAACCTACGTCTTTGGTGGAGGATGAGCTGGACACACCTTCGACTGCAGAGTCTGGCAACCAGATGACACAAAAACATGCCACATTGCATTTATCTGGTACAAAACATGCATGTTTTTTAAGCTGAATATATGCACAGATGAAGGTCCTTAACTGACCAACACTTTGAGCGTGGTTGGAGAGTGTAGAAGCACATCGCTGCACGCCTCTGCTCCTCAGAAACAGTGTCCCGCCCAGCCCTTCCATTTCCTCCACTTGCAGGAAGCTGCTGCCGCTTACAGGGACTAAAGAGATGACAGCAAGCATGCACTCAATTATAAAATAATTTACACAAACATCAAATGCAAAGCAGAGCTACCGAAAAAATTAATAAAGCATTACTGATTCTGTGTGAGCTGCAGAGAAAATAAAAGATACAGAGACCGACTGAATAAGTTCTGAAGTCTTTCACACACTCAACAACACTTGTAAAGTCCCTTATGATGCTCATTCGTCCTTTTGCAAAGATTGTGCATTCCCTTGCATTTTTTTCCCTCTCTGGTACAGAAGCTTGACCCCTAATCACAAAGAAAGTCTTAAAATCCAAGGAAGAGTGGATTCTTTTTCTAACCATACCTGCTCATTGGTCATCAGACTCTACATTTCAACCAAACTCACATGCACTCAAACTCCACAAAGAAAAGGAGCAGTGGAGAGGCATGCCAGGGAATTTCCATTTGCATGAGCAATCCTATTGCTATAATTCCTCTGATAGTTAAGAAAGAGCAATCAGATTGTATTTGTGCTTATCCACAGATTTACTGTGGATAAGGAATTAGTTTAGATTTGTATTCTTTTGATGAGGCCTCTAAAGAATACATAAAAAATGTGTTAAATCTTTGACCTGGGCTGACACCCTCAGGTCCCGGCGAGTCTTTAACGCGCCCGTTGAGCCCGACTGCAAGGCCGCAAGCAGGTACAGCACGAGGCGGTCGCTTTCCTGGCACCTTCACCGTCACTCGCAGCAAGTCCATCTCCTTGCCGGGTGCATTCAGCATGTAGTCCTGCCAAGGCGAACATCAGCCATTACACATTAGCCACTAGCCACCAGTGATGCCTCTCAGCAGCATAAATGCTTCAACACACTGACTCACATTGACACTGGAGTGGTAGGACAGAATGCCATCGTTGGACAGTGTGACATACTTCTTCTTCCACTCTTTGTTGAGTGAGTGCCCGCTGCGCTTTAGCAAGATGCCCTGATGGAGGTGACAAAACCGAAGATTGAGAAATTATTGCAAATGTCTTCTTCTTGCACATTTCAGCAGCATAGTGACTGCCGCCTGACAAAAGCACACACTGTCCTATTGATAAGGCCAATTTGAGAGCTGAGAGGACTTCATCACTCCACATGGTGAAACTGCTTTCACACATTTGATTTGAAGTGACTGCTAGTGTCTTCTGCAGAGGGTCATTTGATACATCATATTTGTTTTTGCATCAAGTGCATATCAGTGTCCCACCTGTTTGATGGGAATGGAGCGTCCACTGCCCAGATCTCCCTTACAGTCGGCACTCCTTCTGTTTGAGTCACTGCCTCTCCGACCCTGGATAAAGTACAAGAAAACCATCCAGAATTGGTTGAAGAATATAATTTAAGCCTCATGAATTATGGAGGTTTTCCTTATGAATTGCTCTTCATGTCATTTCAAAACCAGAAAAGGTTGAAATGAGAGTTTTTACGGACTTCAAAAGCTGGATTTTAAAATGTAAGCGAGATTTTGAGAAATATGTTGAGCTGCACAAATCATTATTTTTATATAAACAATGGATAAAATAATCACTCATAATGTGAAAGGGGCAATAGTAATCTTCTAAATATAATGTCAGATAATTCCACCGAGTTTTAAAGCAATAGACTGATCAAAAACTAATAAAACAAAACAAAACAAAATATCTAATAAAGGCCACAGACTTTACTTTATTTATTAACCAGCCAGCCCACCAAAAAGGCTCAAAAGTGAATGTGAATATTCTCTATAAGGTTCCTGTTGACCCAAACCAATTTAAGGCCATTTCTCCATTATGAATTACTTTTCCAATTTGCAATTTGACAATTGTGTTTCAAACTTGAAATATCAAAGAGAATGCAATTATATGTAGGCTGATAAGTACATTTTCCTTCAGCCACCCTTTCTCAGCTGAAAATATGTATTGTTGTTTTGACCAAAAAAAAGAAACAACTGAAAATGGAAATTGTATAAAAAACAACAGGGTGCATAACTCTGACCTCTCGGTCAAGTTAACAAACTTAATTCACCGCAAATCTGGAGGTGCGTCTCCGGGTGGCACTGCGGACCGACCCAGGCGTGGCACTGTCATGCTTTTCCCCTCTCACGGCTTTGCCGATTTCTTTATGACTGATCACAGGAGTTGAGGGAAGTGATGAAGAGTAATCACTGCTCTGACCACCGTTACTGGCCTAAAGAGAGGAGATAGCCAGAGCAGGAGCGGTTTCGGGCCAAGAAATAATAATTGAGCAGAAAAGGCAAATAATTGAGTTTGTTACAACAAAATGCTGACTGCAAGAGTAAAATATGCAAACACATATAAATGGAACAACTTTATGACTTTATTCGTAACAGATGGTCTGTAACAGTGTTACCTGTCCTGGAAAGACCCCCGACACTGGGGTGGAGCCTCCAGAGTGACTGGGAGAGTTTGGGAGAGATTTACAGGAAGCCAGAAGAGCAGCTTGCTTCTTGGCTGCCATGATCTTCTGAGCAGCTGTGGAACAACGAGTCTTAGCATTAGCCCTAAAAAAGGTCACATAACCATGATATATGTGCCTCTTCTGCAGCACCCTCTTGATGCTCTGATCTGTACACAAACCGTCAGTGAAGACTCGGTTCACATTGAGGCCGTACGTTGCACAGGTTTCATAATATGTGCAGCGCCGCACGTCTGAGCAGAGCTGTCGGGCCCTGGTATCATCTATTACTCTGGGGTTGGTGCTGCTGATCTTATCTATACAAACAAATCACAAATATAAGTTCAGCTCTGCAAACATTTGGATAAAAGCACATGTTGGGTGTGAGTGTCTCACCCTGAGTACCGACTACTATGAAAGGTATCTCAGAAACGGGCCGGTGGGCAGCCAGCTGGTGGTAGATTCTGTAGACTTCCTGGAAGCTGGCCTCATTTTCCAAACTGAAGACCAAGATAACTGCATCTAACCAAGTTGCAAGCTGAAGAGAAGGGAGGAGCAGAAGAAAAGCACAAAAATACACAGGAGATAGATAGTAAGGACTAGATTATATTTAGTTTAATTAGTTGTCCACATTAACCAAGTTCAAACCCACTTGAGCACCCAGGAGTTCTGTCTCCTCTCTGATTATCAACAGGTGGCTCTGTCCATCAACTAGGACGTCCTTAATGTATTGGCGCCCTGCAAATACACAGAAGGAATAAACACTTTGACTTGGCTATAGTTTGTCGGCTTTCAGCAAGAAAAGCACATGCTTAACTAATAACACTAATAGCGTGCCATGAATAATCTAAATCAAATGCATGAATGTTCCATTCCATTATCCGAACCGCTTATCCTAATTTAGGGTCACGGGGCTCTGGAGCTCTTCTATTGTCATTTGTGTGCTGACATTGTCCTAGAAAAACACAGATAACGGTTGTAGAAGAGGACAGGATAAACCAACCTTCAGCATTCTCCAGCTGCAGGTAACTTCCTGTCAAGTGTCTGTGGACCAGAGCGGACTTCCCACTGCACAGACCTCCCAAAACACCCTGGAGAGCACAAACACACAGACAGAGGGAGAGAATATATAAATTTAGATTTAAATCTGACTCCCCAGTTTGTAAAAGCTATGTCCTGATGCTTACCAGGTGAAGCTCTTGTACAGTTTGGTTCATGGTCCATTCTTGACTGCTGGTGCACGCAGCTGAAGAAAGAAAAACACGTTATAAAAAGAGGAGACAAGATTCATTAATACAAAGTAAAACATGTATTGTCTTTGTGCTAAGCTAGGCTGAAAAACTCACCACATCCATTTCTATGCTGAACCATCGGCCTTCTCATCTGACTGTGAGCAAGACAAATAACTTTTGTAAAAGTAAAAATAAAAATAAATTGTAAAATTGTCAGACTTCGTAAAGAAGTATATCAGGGGTCTGCCATGGTGCAAACTTGAAATTAAGATTGTTAGCCTCCTTTAAAAACAAAATATTCTCCCACACTTTCTTATTAACACGTTTTTTGTTGTTAGCATCCAATCTAGTCACCAACACATCCATGAGTCACCTGAGTTTTGTTCAGCATCATGAAAATGTGTAAAGCTTCACAAAGAGGAGCATATCTCCGGTTACTAGTTAAAAACATTGAACTAGACTAACCATGGCTAAACAAGAACTAGATCTTTTTTTTGTAACTGAACTAAGATGAAGTTGGAAGTTAGAAGTTAGACAAATATAATTCCTTTAAAGGAGTTATTGCTGAGTGCGTGCCAGGTTCGGTCTGACTGCCTGTGGACTCAGCCCACTGAGGGGAGTCAGGAAGTCCAAGCCTCCCCGCTGGGCGCAGAGAGGCTGCAGCTCCCACACAGTCACAGTGTGAGCACCAAGAAAATCCAATAAAGTGTACAAATGTGCAAGTCTAAATGAGTTAGGGAGCATGCCAGATATTAAAACGTTTACCCAAGCATTGTTAAACACGCCACTATTTTGCCTTTTATTATGGTTACCCTGCAAAGCCCCTCCTAAAAAGCCATGTATTCTATTATTCAGCTTTGAAAATGTATTAATCCTTTAAAAAAAAAAATTCAGCCAGCTGTGGAGAGATACTTCATCAGGTTGCCCAATTTCATGAATTTTATAGAAGTTAGTGTCAACGGAAACAAGACAGAGTATGTCACTTGGTGCTCTGCGGTCACAACTGATTCAGAAAGACATTTGAAAAGAATGGATTTGCAGCAGAGAGAAGTCAAATATTATGAGTTTTTACTTGAGTGTTCACTATTATTGTCAATGATTGAGTCTGCCAGAGTCTAAATGCTTGTGCAGCAATCCACCTTATCCAGTATTGATAGTTACATTTGATCAGAATTTATAAAGCATCCCCTAAAAAAGAGGGAACTGCATTGAGAAAAGTGAAGTTATTGCATTTTTATTTAGAAGAAGAATAAGTCTCGAAGGCTGAATCTGGGACCAAATTACTTGTTAAGATTGATGTTTTTTTTACTGAAGGATCAATAGTGTGATTTTGGTTACTTATTGTGCAACTTTATTTTGTATCAGATACAAATGAAAAGCCTCTTTTAGAAATGATGGAAGATAACTGCTGTCAAGTGACTCATCTAGTTACAGAGCACAAATTCCAGGTTGCCGCAGACGTCAGAGTCTCCAGAGATAGGCAATCTCATTCTGTCGGTTCATGACAGTCTTTGATTTGCGTCACAAGATGATTTAAAGTAATCCTTATTAACTAAGATATAAAACAACACTATGAAGACAACATCTATCAGTTAAACCGTGAAAAGTGTTACGTGTTAAATCCTTGTGAAAACCCAATGCACCTCATTTCATCACATTTTTTACTTTTACATTAGGATGATCAATTACCAATGATAGAAAAATAAAATAGGCCTGTGTTTATGTTTGTTTACTGATAAGGACTGAGTGTTAATATCAAAAACCTACGCGATGATAAATAGTCCAGAGATTATGGCCTAATATATCCACTTTATCACTTAACTGTGATCACAATTATCCACCAGCTGTGCAGGTTTATTGTGTAGCAGTGATTTAGTAAGAAGTCAGATTTGGTGCTGATATATTCAAATAAAAATGCCTGATCAGGGGCTATGGAGAGCGAGTTAGTTGCATTTGTTGAGTATATACTGGAGTCATAGTGTGGGAGTCACGGCTCTATAACAACGGTGTTACTGAGCCACAGGACCAGAGAGAGACGTCTAGGCCACTGAAGCCTGTAACATGACCAAATATAAAGCAAAAATAAACGGTAACACGTTATAATAACTGCACGTTAACAAGCATTGTATAATACTTCATTTACAAATGGTGAATCCATCATTTATAAAGTGTGCAAAAATGCTTTATAAATGATGAATTACGTGTTTACTTTCATAGCGCCCAGTTATTATAAAGTGTTACCAGAGGATCATTGAAACAATTCTAAAAAAAAAGATGTCTTTCGTGAATTTATGTAAAACACGTTCCACTATAATTGACAAAACATGTTTTACATTTCAAAGGTTTAAGTTCATTCAATAAATTGCGACAGATATCTTTTTGAGTGAAGCCCCACTAAACATTTTGGTTTGAGTGCGCACAAAACACACACACACACACACACACACACACACACACACACACACACACACACACACACACACACACACACGTGGCTGATCAGTGAAAGATGAATGACTGCCAGTGTTGACACATCCAAACACACATCCTGTACACACACTCTCTGGATAACACTGTCAAAGTGCTTACATATGTAAATCAATGCAGAAACCATCATCACCTGACACACCGATACTGTTTGAACACACACACACACACACACACACACACACACACACTGAAGCCGTCGGGTCATGCTGAGCTCGGGCGGAGCCACGTCGTTGGCCGCTTGTCCTCTCTGGGGACACAGATTCTAACTTTAAACCACGGAGACTCTACCTCATCCCCCATCTTTGGGCAACCCCCACGCCCACACAACCCCCCTACATCAACAGCGTCACGCCACAGACCGAATAGCATCTCTCACGGCTTGCTGTTGCCATGGAAACTCCATTTTCCAGAAGCCTCCAGCCCGGGTCTCCATACAATAAACGGTGTCTCATGGATACAGCGACATGTGTGAGAGGCACAAAGACACGATGTCCCCCTGTCCACGTATGACGCTACAACTATTAAACGATGTGCCTTGACAATCATGACCAATATTTCCTAAATTAAAATCTATCATTAAAATACTGACGTAACGTGCTGAAATTACAGGTTCAACAAGATGTGATGTTGACTCACAAACACAACATCGACGAATGAATAGGCTCCATTTGAAGGCTGATTAACTCCACGCACACAACAGGAAGTAGCAGGTTCCCGCTCCGCTCTCCTCCGATGAACACAGCTCTGTGTATCCCCAACTTTAATTATTCATGTCCCACTTACTCCCGACAAATTATTCAGAGCTTACTCCGATACCACACTCTCTGTCAAAGGTCATTTTCTTTGCATTATATCAATAAAGATTAAAGATTGATGAAGTTGCATCATTCCCTTTATTTCAAATGGAGAGGTCTGCATATTTCATTTCAAGTGTTTTCGTAGTTTTTGACAAGACTGAACTCATTTGAGTTTCAGGGTTTTGGGAATTCCCCAAAACATTGAGCACATTAGTTTAAGTGCAGAAAACATTTTAACATTCTGTAGTTACAGCGTTTTAACCATTTTCACCAACAAAAAAATATACAGTGAAGCTGATAAAGAAAAATCTGTTTTTACTTTGCCTGCAACATTAATACAGTTAGAAATCAAAAGTTGTAGCTAGTTTTAGTGTAGTTGTATGTTTTTCATATTTTGTTATCTTTGCAACAGTTATATGTAAATATTGTACAGACCTTGGAGGCCTGTAGGACCTTTAGAAATTGATTCAGCTTTAGTCAAGGAAGATGATCCACTTGACATTGAGATAGATTGTTTTATTGTAAATCTTGTGATCATAATAGGGCTGCAACAATTATTCTCATTATCACTTAATCTGGTCATTTGAGAAAATAGTGGAAAAATGCCTCAATTCCTAAAATCCAATGTGACATCTTCAAGTATCTTAACCCAAATGTGCTAACCCCCAAAACACTGAGGACTATCACATAAGACAAAAAAAGCAGCAAATACTCACATTTGAGAAGAGAGAAACAGAGAAAGTAGTTTTGCTTGTAAAATTACTTCAAGAATTAATTGATTAAAATAATTAATTTGCAATTTTTACCACTAGATCAATAATGAATCTGAGTTGTGGTTTACATATCTGTGCCAGTGAAATCTGAATATTTAATGATGCAGAACTGTACTTTAAACTACATTAACCTTAAATACCTAATACATATTGATCTGATCTAAGATGCAATTTTGTTTTGAAAGTTTGCTGCATGGAAGATCCTCATATAGTTCCTCTATGGGCCTGTGTTATATATCAAAAAAGGAATGACTTAATAGTATTATTAGAATTATTATTCTAACTGAAAATAAATACAGCCACTGAATATATTTTAGTGCTACATCCAATTTAACACCATTTTGCATGACAAAATGTATGTAAATGTATGCTCAACTGATATTGCAACTGTGTGTAATATACAGCAACTATACCCAAATAAATGAAATGTTTAAGTCTATGAATGAAGATCGTTGCCGAAGTGGGAGCACATTTGTTTGGTTTAGGTTCACACAACTGCAAAAAGGGCAATAAATGACAATACATATGTAATATTATGCTTTTGGTAGTGGGTTAATTGGGTTAATGGGTTAATTTCAGTCCAAATAAACACTGATGGGAAGTAAAACAACAGATGTGACAGAGATTGTTGCCACCTGTTGTTCTGTTGGCACATGTGACCAACTGCCCTCTCTGTATTTTGATTGGTATGTGCTGCACGGTGGGGCCCATAATCAATAAGAAGAAATGTATGACATTATGTGAACAGAAATGTTGGCATTAAATATCAAGCCTTACCTTCCTCCTCACTCGAGCCCCTTTCCACTGCTGGATAGAGCGGAGGAGTGGTGCTGACGCTGGCTGGCACTGCTGTGCTTTTAGTGAAAATGCCACTAATGAACTTGAGCATCTTCCTGTCACGGGGAGGAGCGCGCTGGATCGTTCCTCCCTGGCCTTCCTTCCCCTTCTTCAGGTCCTCAGAGAGGGAATGCAGGTCGCTGTTGTCCAGGGTACGACTTGTACCTTTTCTTTGAGACCTGGACACATCGGTGGCAGGAGGTGCAGGCAAGGAGACGGAGACGGTCTTAAATCTCTCCCCCTGAGGGCTGTCCCTGGTCATTATGCCTGAGAAGCCTCCGCTGATGGGAGCGCCGGGGCGAATGAGCGTGCCCCTGCCGTCGCTGTCGGCCCAGGACGCCCTGTAAGGCCCCAGAGTTGTAGCTGCCATTGAGGGGGACTGGTCCCCGAAGCGGTTATCCCTTCGATCCAAAGTCCTAGCAGAGTGGTACAGGCTCGAATTGGCCTCTCTGAGTTCCCTCCAGCATGCGGTGTTGCCTCCTGCGTGTGACCTCATCAGGACTTCAGGACGCTGGCTGACCTGTGGCGGGATGGAAAAAGGGAGGCTGCAACGTGATCGAATGTTCAGGTCTGCTCCATTTTCGCCCTTTAGGAACAGCATGGGAGGCTCTCTGTAGAGCTCCGTCTTAGGGCGCATGGCGTCCGAGCGAGGCCCCTCTCTGCGCACAGCTCCATCAGAGGTAGTTCCTCCATAGACTTTGACCATCTGCCTCACAGGATGATGCACAAAAGAAGTGTCTTTGCTTTTACCAACTGATGCCATGTCTTTTTGGTGTCCGTGAGTTTCTCTCCGCTCAGGTTTTCCCCAGTTCTCAATGGGGCTGCCATACTTGCCATACTGCACCTGTTCCACTTCTTCTCCCACCGGTGTCTTTTCTATTTCCCCCACTTGTATGCATACAGGTCCTTCATCCTTTTCAGGGGCATTGCTCACCTCCTCCTCCTCCTCCTCCTTCTTAGGGCTCCCTTCCCCCTCTGGAAGAGCCTCTCTCTGGTTCCCTGCTACATCCTCTGGCACAGCCTCAACCTTCACCAGAGTGAGGGAAATGAGGTAGGTGGTGCGTCTCTGTGGGTTGCCTGCCTTGCTCATTGGGACAGCAGACTTCAGCAAAGTGGCACCTGCTCTCTGACCAAGCCAGACCTGCACACCTCAGTCATGGCAACCAGGACAGGACTGTAGCAGAGGAGAAGAAAAAAGAGGGGGTAAAAAGAGGAATGCTTCAAATTGCAAATTTCCAGAATATATTTAAAGATGACCCAGTGGTGAAACAAGTCTAGACTGTTTTTTTAATGCCTCCATTATCCTCTTCAATGCACACCGATACTACTGGTCTCTGCCACTGATTCATTCATACTCCTTACCTCTCTTTGCTTTGCTTTCCTTCTTAAACTCATTTATTGTGCGCAAATCTGACATGTAGACACCCGGATAGCTTCAAGGAGACATTTCTTGTCACTGTGTTGATCTCTCAGCCTCAGATTTCAGACTGGAATTATGCAACAGCTAATACATTTGGTCGATACGTTTCTTAATAGGGACTAAAATGAATACTGGCTGAATGACGGCACCATACCAGAGCGTGTGTCTTGGCTTTTGCTCAGATCATACCTTCATTTTTCCAAAGAATATCCATTGCACAGTTTCTTGTACCTTCGATTTGATGAAGAATTTATCTCATCAGATTACCATTCATATCAAACGGCACATCAAACGACGCTGACACACACAAAAAAAGAGAGCCCCAGCTGATCAGTCCAAGAAAAAGAAAAAAACAAGTGAAAGGGAACAGGGTGCAAAAAACATCAAAATGGAAATCATTCACTTGTCACGAAGCGTCTGGCAGCTGGAGCCTCCATTCGACAATGTCATGCATAAAATTATGTATGCACGGTGTGAGGGTCACTGGGAGATGCTGAAAAACATCTGTTGTTATGTCTCCAGAATATTTTGAAAAAGAGACGAAGCAGCCAGATTAACGCATCCCAAGCAATGCTTCCTCGTGCCCGTATCCCTCCTCTGGAGAGCAGCTACTCTCGGTCACCGCATCCTCTCCTCCAAGTGCCTCATCCAATTAGCAAGTCAATAAAATGTGTCTGTGAGGCAGAGGAAGCCCACCACAGCCCCTCCTCCTTTTTTTCCCTCCTCTTCTCGCTGCCACAGAGCCTTGCAGCCCCCCCCCCGCTAGCCCGCTGTTAGCCTGCCGCACAACCAGCTCCACACTGGATCGAGCTCCGGCGAACAGGCTGGGGATGAGAGGCTCGCAGTAAGGTCCTTGCCAACGTGTAGATTTTTTATCTGTTCCGACACAGCAAAAGAGACACAGGAGGGAGAGAGAAAAACGCACAACTCTGCTCCTGCCAATGCATCTGCTCCGTCTCTAGCTCCGTCTCTCCCCTCTCCTCTTCCAAAGCAATTGATGGGCAGCTCCTGCCTCCTCTTTCCCTGCCTCACCGTATGTCCCCTCCGAGTGAGGAAGTGGTGATGCACACGATGAAGCTGGAGGTCTGTGGATGTCTGTGGATTGCAGTAGGGAATAAGATAGCAAAAGAGAATACAAATGTTTCGGAAGCAAAGCCGATTGAAGTAGCATGTCATTAAATGACATGGACAGGAAACTGAAGATACTCATTTGGGTTTGCAGGTGATGATGCAGAGGACAGTAAAGAATAAAGAGGAGAGGAACGGGAAACGTGTTACATAAAAATATAATTTATTTATTATTTATAATAATAATAAAATCATTTCTTTTTATAATAATAAAAATAAATGTTTCTCTTTTCAGTATGATTGAAAGATGAGAAAGATTAAAAAGAGAGAGAGAGAGAGAGAGAGAGAGAGAGAGATTGGTTTTTGAACCATAGATTGTTCTTTGGTTTTCATTGTATTTAATTTTCTTCCTTATTTTATTAAAATAATGTCAGCCAATTGTGTATTTTGGACAAGATTGATACTATTTTCACATCTGCAAGCTGGAGACTGTTGGTTTAGCATAAAAATGGGAACTAGCTAGCCGGCCTCAGTTCAAAAAGTGGAAACAAGATCCAAACAAGTAACTAACACAAACTGACACATTCTACACCTTACATTTATATCTTGTCCGACTTGTTTTACATTTTGGATTTGGCAAGTATTCCAGTCTTCATGCATAGCTAAGCAGCTGCTGGTGGTCGCTTCATAGTGGCAGTACAAACATGAGGGGTATTGATCTACTCATCCAACTGTCGGCAAGAAAGCCAATAAACTAATTTCTCCCAATGTTGAACTATACCTTCTACTCACTAGCAGCCTTTTAAAAGGCCTCCAGTTATACTGTGTAGGAATGTCTGCCAATAACGGTTTGCAATATTCTTTATATATAATAAAAGAATATTGCAGTTATTTTGTATTAGTTAATCAGATCATTATTTTTCTTTGTGATCAGTTTAGACTACATATTTACATAAATTACCATAGATCCTGAGGTACAAACTCAGTGTGGAGTTGTAAAGATGTGGGCATCTTACCAAACAGAGGCTACCGAGTTGCATTATGGGAAGTCTATGATCTACTTTTTTTTTTTTAAATTGACATAAAATATCAGGATATTTTAGCTTCTGTTTTTGAAGAGTCTTTGTTTAACATCCGTCTCTAGCAAGTCCCCTAACCTTATGAAAGTGCAATACTTTGGTCACCTCTACTGCATGTGAAACACAAAAACAATCAATAAAAATAAAGAAACTAAAAGGAAACACCTCTAGTTGATTTAGAGAGCCTCAAATCATTAACTGTTTATTTGGTAAATTTTTTGAAAACAGTATAGTGAAGCTAACTTCTATTTTTGTTAGTATTTCATATAGTTCATTGCATTTACATTTTTTCGTAGAACATGTATTGCATATGGACTACTAACTGTAAAATAACAATAATAATAATAACAATAATACACAAATGAAGTTTGAATGTGATTTAAACTGTTTTTTATTCATTTGAAGGTTGCAGTGCTGGTTAATTTCAGATGGTTTTAGCAAACGGTCAAAAATGTTAAATATGAAATGAAGTCCAACCCTTAAGTCATCAGAAACAATGTATGACAGTATTTAAGGGCAATACCAGTATTTTTGTCATGCGTGTCTGTCTTGTGCGTTTTTCTTTCCTTCCCTCGCGATTTCCAATACAACGTGTGGTCTTTTTGTTCCTTTAGTATGATAAATATAAACACAAATACAATACAATCACTAACGACTGGCTGCTCTAACCCTGAGATGTCTCTTCTGTCCGCCCGTAACGAGAAAAGACGACATCTCTGCTTCCTTCTGTCGAAACGCAGCACAAAAGCAACAAGAGCAACATTTCAGAGATGACAGACGGTTCTGTGCATCAGTCCCTCGGATAAGACTGACGCACAAATCAAACATCAAAAACACTGGTACTGTCCTTGAAGACACGACATGTTAACATCATTAATTGTGACGCTGGAAAGCATGCCAGTGATCCTTAAGTTCACTCATCTTCTTTTTTTTTTTTATTCCATTTCTCAGGCTTTAATCCTTTTTTTGATGTAGGAGCAAGAAAAAATATCCCAAAGCATAACTCAGACGTCTTAAAAGGCAAATGCACTGAAGGAAACTGAAATCCTTTATGGTGAGGCCAGGTCTAAGCTTAGACACCGTTACCTCTCGTCGCACGTTTCACTGCATCATTTCAAGTCAATGTCTCCTCGTCCTGGAAATATGGATGTTCTAGGGCATTCAGGGCAGATATTCGTTTCAAGGGGTCGAAGGTCAGCATGTTCTATAGAAGAAAGAATAGCAGGATGTTAGAGCTGGCTCAGGTCTTCAAGAAACAGAAATACTCTTCTCCAGTCTCTTGCAGAGGTCGTTACTCTCTGCCCATGTCTGAGCTTGGCATGTCTGAGTTTAGCATGTCTGAGCTTAGCATACCGGCTGGATACAGCTGGTCCGGCTCTGTCCAAAGGTAATAAAATCCTCTAACAAGCACCTCTATCCTATATCTCATCTGTTAATATATTCAAAATCAAAGATAAAAGAAAATATGCCGTTTATGTGAGGTTATGTGTCAGACTGTCATTTGGCCAGGACCAGTTGCCAGGCAACCAATGGAAAGTACAGGAAGTTACTGAACTGTTAGCTTTCTTTAGTCATTAGCATTTAGCTATTATAATCATTAGCATTTAGCTATTTTAATCTGGTTATTTTAATAAATTATTGGCTAAAATTGTGTTTCTTATTTTGCACTTAGACCTATAATTTCTACATTATATAAAGTGGCATGATTAAATATACTGTATACTTTAAAATTAATTGTACATCACTGGTTAAATCGCAGAAAATAAACTTTTACTGTAATCTTCCTATTTTGCATCTGTTGGTAAACTAAACACTAATCCATTTGTGATTTTAGCTCTTATTTTCAGTTTATCCAGCACTGTAAATTATGATTGTATAATATGATTATGATTAATAGAATATTTTAAGTAATATTTTACACGAGACACTATTCAATTTAAGTAAATACCGTAGGCCTATTTAGGTTACCAATAATATTTTTGGTTAATTGTTTTTGCACCATGGATTGTTCTTTGGTTTGCATATTATATAAATGTATATAATTCTTTCTTATTTTGTCAAAATAATGTCAGCTAATTAGAGAAAGAAGAGGACCAGATTGATAATATTTTCACATCTGGAAGCTGAATTCTAAACTAAATACTAATCCACTAGAAAGGTAGTGAGTTTAGCCCTTATTTTCTGTTTTACAAGCACTGTAAATTATAACAATTTTAATAGAATATTTTGCTTTAAACAGGACTGCTGTCCTCTAGTTTAACCAGCTGGATAATTAAGATGAATCAAGAAAATGAAATCAGTTATACTCTGTTATAATCAAATAACAAGTAGGATGGACTGACATTTTTATTTCTAATTCATGCTCAAGTCTTACCAGCAAAAGTTGCGCCCCCTGCTCATTTATCTCTGGAACAAAGTCAGTGATTGGGCGAGGTAAGAGAGTGGGGAAGTGTTTTCTGGAGAGTGTAACATCAGTCGGCCACTCATCCTCTGGTGGCAAGCCAATAACTCTGAAATGACACGTAGTTTTCAATGCAATAAGTATAATAGGAATCATCCAGGCAGGTAAATGTGGAAACGATTTGTCACTCACTCAAAAAGTTTCCCAAGTTGGTCCACTTCTGATTCTCCGCAGAACAAAGGTCTAAAAGACAGAAAGATTGCACCAAATTTGAGAGATTGAAGCAGTTGTTATTTGTTATTCACATGTCTTTGACAGTCCTATTTGAGTTTAGTTTAACATTTCACCCAAATCAACAGGTTCATGATACCATGAATGTATCACAATATCATCATTAAACTGTTCACAAGGCAATTATTATTTTGAAGCATGAATTCTTCTCTTTAACAAAATTGTGTGCCGTCTTCATGCATTGTTTTATTTGTACCACTAGATGGAGCTACACTGTGTGTGTGTGTGTGTGTGTGTGTGTGTGTGTGTGTGTGTGTGTGTGTGTGTGTGTGTGTGTGTGTGTGTGTGTGTGTGTGTGTGTGTGTGTGTGTGTGTGTGTGTGTGTGTGTGTGTGTGTCCTGGATTCTCAGCTGATCTGGGTTTTGTTGCATACAAGACTGATGAGCGTTTAGAAGAGCTTTAGTCACATTATGACTTTAGCTTGACTAACTGTTTGTGGACGTGTTAACACCTAATAATGTGTCAGTGAGTTTGTGTCAGCATGTATGACGCTGATGACTGTCAGAGTAGATTTATTGTAAACTGGTTGCAAGCGGGGCCAGGCTGAAATAAAAACACATATACTGTAAGTGCTGTAACATAATGGGTGAGCCAAAGCCAGACTGTTTTTCACCAATTCAACTGCCGACAGTCTGAGGCTGCAGACCAGATTTCCCCAGAGCCGCAGATAAACTTGTTATGTGATCCATTTAGAGATAACAATCTGAACTCTCTGCAAACTCATCCCGGCTGCGCTGACTGACACTCAAACACAATACGTGTCTGGACACTCACACCCCCAGGTAATGAGTGTACCTGCTATTGTCAATGATAGAGCGAGTCTAAAGGTGGAACATACAGTCAGGGCCAGAAGTGTTTGTACTGTGACACAAGTTTTCAAATTTTGCCTCTTTACACAACTCCAATGGAATTGAAATGAAGCAGTCAATATGTGGTTGCAGTGTAAACTTTTAGATATCATTTATTGGATATAACAAAAATACCACATGAACAGTTTAGGAATTACAGCCACTTTTACACAGTCAGAGGCGATACTATCGTCCCGTGACCTATGTATGGTTCAAAGAAAATAGTTCCTCGATGAAACTGCTCACAACAAGGACTGTGGATAATCTTGAGTAACCGGGTCATGATTTCAGAAAAGAGACATTGCCTTTGAGTTTTGTATTATAAATATATATTGTTGTGTTGCTTTGAGTACTACAAGCTGAGCAGAGTCATATAATCCTATTATAATGGAGAGAACGTGCATACTTTATCTCCAAAACTAGGCCACTCGCATCAAAACTATCTAGATTGACACGTAAGAAGAAAGATTTGATTTAGTAATTTTGGGCTAAACTGTCCCTTTATCATTTCTGCAAAGTGTTCTTTTCATTTGCTGACTTGAAACACAAGACGGGACAAGACTTTTGTCAATATTTAACCAAAGACACATGTTTCCCATACCCAGTAACCTAAAAACAAATAAGAGGCTGTGTTTAGTAGTCTCTACCCGCCCTATGTAGGATTTATGTGCAGTATAAAGATGCCACACTCTGATTTGTGTTCCCTCTAAAACATGTTTGTAAATAAGTAGGACAGAAATAAATTTAGAAGAGACATTTTCATGAGAGCTTCAAACTCATATTTAGTCTGAGGAGTTATATGATGAACTAGAGCTCACTTTGTAAGCACAAAGCTCTACCTAGCAATGATTCAGGTTATGTAATTGAATCTCTGCTACTTTGAAACTTAATTAGAGCGCCATCAAAATCAAACGCACCGTTCCTTTGCCCAAGGCCTCTCTCCTCACCAAAATACATAAACAATCTGTTCATGTTACCTCTCTGGACACAATATTGATCATAACAAATAAAACATTAATACTGGATATAGTGTCATTTGAACATTATTCTGCTGACTCACTTGCGTCTGAACATCTCAGCAAAGATGCAGCCGGTGCTCCAGATGTCCACAGGTGTGGCGTAACTGGTCTGCAGCAGAACCTCGGGGGGGCGGTACCACAGAGTCACCACCTGGCAGACACAAACATGGAAGCCATTCCAGGTGGCCAATATTTAAAATTGAGTTCTAGTACTTTTATCCACAAGGTTAATGTTTGGCAGCAGACTGTCACATTATACACCGACTGTCAGTGAGGAATTTAAGTGCAACTAGTATGATAGATTAGTTCTCTATACCTCTTTTGCAGTGGCTAAAGCTAGATTTTTTTTTTTTTACTGAAATGCAGGAGAGCCAGAAGCTTCCTGAATGGTTAATATCTAAAATAATTGATGCTATTCTGTGGGAAATGCTGTATACACAACCCAAACACCTATTACGACCACAACGGTCCAGGTGAGTTCTTACCACGGGAGTGAGGGCCATGTGGCAGCTGTAGATCCTGGCCAGTCCAAAGTCAGCCAGCTTCACCTGGCCCTGGCTGGTTACCAGAATATTCTCTGGTTTCAGGTCTCGGTGCAACACGCGGTTAGAGTGAAGGAATGCAAGACCGCACAGCAACTGCCTCATCAGGTCCTGCAGAAACACACACAGGAATATTTAAAACAGAAGTTGCTTTAAAAAAAACGGGGTTAAAAGACCCTAAATAAGGAAAAATACTCCGTCCAGTCCATACAGTCCCCCCCCCCCCCTCCCTTCTACCCATTTTACAGACTATTCATTAGTTTAGATATTGTTTCAGTTAGTTCTCACTTGAATGCGGCCGGAGGATAGTCCAGGAGCCGGGGCTTTCTCTAGGTACGTCTTGAGGTCTTGGTCCACATGTTCAAACACCAGAGTGACTTTAGTCTCCTGGTCCGACCTCTGGGTGGCACATACATCCATTAGCCTGTCGGGCACAATAAGAACAGTGACTTCTGGGGAAAGTGTTCACAGAGAATAGTGGACAACACAACACTTGGTATCGCTGTCTTACCTGACCACGTTTGGGTGGTCAAACTGCTCCAGCCTTTTCAACAGAGCCACCTCCCTGACTGTGGAGACTGGGAGGCCATTTTGGTCCGTCTGCACACGTACGCTCTTCAGAGCCACAAACTGCCCGCTCTCTATATCTCGGGCCTTAAAAACCGTCCCGTAAGCGCCTCCTCCGATCTCTGCCACTGGCTCATACTGGAGGCTGGTGCCGTGGGCCATGACCAAGATCAAAGAGCCTGAGAGACAAAGTATGACATACAGATCAGATGCAAAAGCTATTTATGCGTTTAAGTACAATTATGAGATGATGAAAGGTAATCACGTATGTATAGTTGGCAATGCTTTATTAAAATAGAATATTCTTAGTAGCCCACTTGCCCTCTTATATGTACATTAATTCTTTTTTTTTTTTATTCTATTGACCTTATCAAGCATAACATTTATTTTCAAGCATAACATTTTTCCCAATAAAGAAGGAAGCAGAGATTTTGATAGATCACACCAAAGTGCAGCATGGAGCTGAAAATACTGGAAATTAACACTAGACAAACTGGGTAACCTTATCCGTATATTATACACATCAATATATTAAAGAAAACAACAGCCCCACTACCTTTCATCTTGGATCTCACCGCTATTCACCGAAATGACCCTCGACCCAAAACAACCCAGTACACAGACTTTGAAAAAAAAACAACATCTACTAATTGAAGTAGATGCAATGAAAAAACAGGGAAGGCAAGAGACATAAAAACATCCGACAACCAGTAATCCCCAAAGTTAAGTTGATAAGCAAGGTGTTTGTTAACTTTTGTTTGAAAATATTTTTCTGGCATCTTTATTTCATTCTGTTTTGTTAGTTTGTTTTTTCTTCAAATGGTTCTTGGTATTAGTCATTTCTTCTTCTTATTATTATTATTATTATTATTATTATTATTATTATTATTATGTTAGCAGTCTGTATTCCTAAATGTGACACAATATAACAAGACAGAGTCTACAGACATGCTAGCCGCTCTGTGAGGCTGTACATAGCACAGCTTTGAGCCAAATGATGACATGCGAAGGTTTAGCAGGTAATATTTACCCGGTTCACCACTTAATGTTAGCATGTTAGCATGCTAACATTAAAGCTGGCAAGTACAGCTGAGGCCGATGGGGATGTCAAGTATTGGACACATTCAGTTTTGACCTGCTGGTGGTGAGAGATGAGTACCACCGAGTACCATCATGTGAATTCATCATGAGGGGGACATTCATTTATTTACCAAATTCCAATGTGATGCATCATGCAACATACCCCAAAAATATTTGTTGAGACATTTCCCTAAAAAAACATAAATGTGAACTCATGGTGGCGCTATAGCAAAGGTCCGGGGATCATGAAAGTTCTCAGGATGCATCGCCTGGGAACCATGAATATCTGAATAAAAGTTATGGGCAATCTATCTGATGTTAGAAGTCTGTACCAATCTGGTGAACCAACTGACTGATATTGCCATCCATAGAGCCACTCCACTACGTGGCTAAAAATGTTTAAGTAAATCAAAACGTAAACCAAAAAAAGCATCTAAACTATATTAATAGTACAATTAACTATCTGTACTAGACATGGAATTGATTTATCTCATAATTTGACTGTGAGAAGCTTGGTGAATATATATATATACCGTATAATAAAAGGTGGATATATAATTAAAGATGGCTTTGTATGTATGGAGCAGTAAACCACCAACCATGGTCCAAGGAAAACATATGATTGTGGTGCAGTCATGCAAGTTCTCAGTAACAGTTTGTGTAACAACAAACTATTAAGATTATTCTCTTCAGGGGCCCCGTTTCCACTTTAGTAATTCTGTTTGTGAAACATTGCTGCATCAAGCTGTCGAACAGTGTGCAGCTGCTAGAGAACTGCTGTATACGGATGAGGCAGCATCAAAGAGGGGCGAAACAACCTGGTGGACTTGCCAAGTAGCTGACCAGGCCTTTCTGCTTTAGTGCTGAATGTGCACCATTTGCAATTATAAAGTATTGAAGACTGAAAAACTGTTTCTCGATCAAATATATTGATGGCTATGTCTAATCCAGTGAATTAAATGCCTAAAAAAATTGTCATGAAGCAGTACTGCTCAGTGTTTTGCAACAGTTCTCAACACAACTTAAGATCATTCAACTTTATTTATGCTACAGCTGTTAATCTTACAATAGACAAAATGCCCAACTCTAATAACCCTAATAAAATTGGGTTTCAACTTCCTCTCAGGGGTCAATAAAGTTCAGTTATCAAACTATTCACATTCCCAACTCCTCACATACAAACACTTGGTCAGGACCCCTTGGCGTCACTTAGGTTAAGGCAACATAGCGACTTGGTTAGGTTTAGGAAAAGATCATGGTTTGGGCATAAAATAAGTAATTTTGATCGGTAACTTATTTTACGTATTCAAGTTAAGTTACCTTATGTAACATTCTTAAAATAAGTCAATGTTGAGTTTTGGTTTCGCCATGAACAGCGCTCTCTCCTGGGTGAAAGTCCTGTGTTTGTTTGACCCCTCCGTGGATCTTGATCTCCTCCCTACGCAGACGATGTTACTGTATGGCTGGAGCCGTTGCACGGCCTCTGAGAGTCTAATACGGATGGGTTCAAATTAGAGTTAGCTGAAGCCTGGAGCCTCTCATCAAGACGCCCGAGGGTGCCTTGTGTGTCACATGCGATGTCGCTGTGACACACATATAGAGGCAACAAGGGTTTCACTCACACGTTTCACCTTTTGAGTGAAGAAGAGGGGTTGCTAATATACATCCGTATCATATTTCAACCATTCTGGCAGCAGGAGTCAACGATGCTTTGAGCTAAATACACAGAAGTGTTATGTCTAGTTGTGCTGGCTTCTATTAGAGTGAAAAATAGTGCAAAGTGCAGAAATGTGGTAGATATTTTTAAAGAGGAATTTATGCTCTTCGACATTCTCCAAATGTTTTATAATCTGCGAGCTACAGAACAAAGTACCTGACCTCCTGAAAGAAGTCAAATGACTCACTGAATGGGGTGCCATTTTAAAGCAAATATACTTGACGCAGGACTTTTGGCCACCACTCTGCCAGCACAGGAAGCACCTCCAACCACTCAACCCCCAAACAGCTTTTCTGTCCCAGCCCGTCTAACTTTCCTCTGGCCTCCTCACCAACTCCATCCTTCAGCACACGACCATAGAGCATTATCCCACTCCTTCCCTGCCTTTGTTCAAGCCTACTCAACATTGACTCGTCACCTTCATACCCAGCATTTACTGATGGCCGTTCTGTGGTCCACTGCTTCTTTTAAGGCGTTTACAGTAAAGTTAAATGGGACCAGAAGTGCAGAGAATCATAACCTAAACAACCCTGTTTTGGTTACAGAGAATCATAACCTAAACCAGTGATTCTCAACTGGTGGGTCCCGTTTTCAGTGGCTCGCAGGCCTTTGCCTGGGAGAAAAAAAAGAAAAAGAAAAAAAAAACTCTTTTTTTTTTTCATCCTGTGGTTTTATTTTGAAAGGACTTTTTATGCAGCGGAGTGTCGTTATTTTGCCGGCTCTGGTTTCAACTGGTTTTGCACTTTGGTTGGGTTGGGTCAAACCATCCTGATATGGGGGAGACTCTGGGTTTTTAGGATAATTAAATTAAACAGCCTACTGAATATAACATTGACAACTGATGGCGCTGCCTGCATGACAGGAAAGAACTCTGGGGTTGGGAGGAGAATTGAGTGCTGCTTAATTGTCTGTAAAGCACAATGTTTTTCAGTATTTACTGATGAGGTAATCACAAGAAAAGTTAATGTTGTATATATGAATACTTGAATTCCACTTTTGTTTAATTTATTTTGAGTTAGTGGAAAAGCTGCTCCTCAACACAGTGACGTGTTCCACAGTAAAGTGTTTGTCATAGATTCGGTGAGTGTGTGTTCTCAGTTAAAGTTAGGTCATTTCAGTCTTTTTGAAACTACTTTTTAGTTGTTGGACTGTTTGTGCATGAAAGCTGTTGAGTCTGTTTAAAAATAGCTGAAGATTCTGAATTGTTATATATGTTGTAATACCTCGTGTCCTGAAGATGCAGTTTTAGTTTTTTAATTAAAATGCAGCTAATTGAGTGTAAAAGGGAATAGTTCCCTCTCTATCATCGCCACCAGCTGCTCGTTTTGGTTATTAAACTTGTTTTTGTGTTAGAGTACAGAATATGTACTATCTCAGGTTCAAACTGCACTATATTTTCATTAAATACATTGGAGAAGTTGAGAATGTTCCTCGATTTGGGTCGCGGCTTGTCATTCAGGGATGATAGTGGGTCCCGGAGCCAGACCAGTTGAGAACCACTGACCTAAACAACCCTGTTTTAGTTACCTCAAAGACAATGTTGCCTGTGTTGGCTTGGAAGGACAATAAATATGATAGGCAATTTCCATTCATGTTCAATCTGATTTCAAGTTCTAACAAAAACAGGACTTGTACGCTTTAATTAAATTTATACTTTTCTTTAATATTATGCAGTTACCATTACCTCCCACTATAAATAGTTCAATACACAGAGATCATCATGAACTACAGCCTGTGCACAGATTTCATGATTTATTTAAATCTTCAAGAGTATCTTAAATGTATGTTCTTGTAAATATCTTGCACTAACATTGTAACTTTCAGCCAACTAATACTGCACTCAGAAAAATTTATGCGACTACATCGACAAACAGTTACCTGAAAATGATTTGAAAACGTTGATTTTCAATTAATCCTTTCAGTCACTTATAAAACAAAAATGCCAAACATTTGCTGGTTCCAGCTTCTTAAATGTGAGGGTTTGACAACATTTTTCATACATGATAATGAAATAAAGTATCTTTGGGTTTTGAACTGTTGCATTTTTCACTACGTATTGACATTCTACAGACAAAACATTGATTTAAATATAAATGTTCTAACATTACCATCAATAGATATTTTAACTATGAGCACATTGGGTTTGTTAGGGTGGACAAAGTGTGAAAGAAAAGAAGTAAGGCTGAAGCTAAAATTGTTTCTGCAGGGGAGAGTGAGAAAAGTACAGCAACAAAACAGCAGAAACACAATCAACCGAAAGCCAAAAACCTGAGAGAGAAATGAATTTTCTTCTGTTGTGTACCAGTCGCTCCGTTTTCTAAAGCTGGCACTCAAACATCTGACGCTCTAAATGGCCGTCTATTTTTTCTGTTGACAGCATGAGACCGCATGTTTGAACTATAACTTATGATTGCTCCAGAGACCCCAGAGAGGAAAACAGATACATGCAGAGTCACTGCTGAATGTAGCAATATTGTACAAACGCCTTTTTGTGCTAATTTGTACAATTTTGATGAATCACATTTATTTACAGCCTTTCAGATCTGTCTGCTAATCTCACCTGAGCTGCGTTCAACTGTTCTACTAAACAGTTACAACCCAACATGCACATATAGTGTTAATTATATCTCAAAAGGCATTTACCGGTAGTGAAGTGCTACTCTACTGCAACAATGCTGTGTAAAATACTCTCTCATATACTGGTGGAAGTGAACGTGATGCTGATACACATGTTATAACCGAGCGGTTCAATTATTCAGAAATGCCGCCAAACCACAACTGTTGAAGTGGTCAATATAGGCTGTAGTTAATAAGAGGAAGAGATGTTGCATTATGCACATTTAACACACCACACTTCTTCCTCTCCACAATCTGCTCGCATTCCTGTGTTTCTGCCAGAAATACAAATTCCTGTCATCACGTCAAAACTGAACTGAGAAAGACTGCAAATAAATATCCTCCAAAAATAGGCTGATTGAAAACAGAGTAATACATGCAGTAGAGATAGTAGTAGAACATAAAATACAACCAGTACAACCCAAGAAACATTTAGCTGTATTTTCTGAATTCCCCGTTACAACGCTTCAATAAAAACCTCCAATTTAGTTTAATTCAGAAAGATTTTTCACCGATTCTAAGATAAAAACAACAACCTTTACCAGTTTTTTTTATGCACAAGAGAAAACCAGTGAATTTTAACTATTGGAGTCCAGTATAAAAACATGACATTACAGAGAACAATCTGACTGTATGTCCTGTAAGTACAATGAGTAACTACTAGGTTTAGGTTTGCATTATAAATATAAGTTATGAATATAGTTTTCATTTCATTATATAGTATTAATGTAGAAACAAACATGCCACAATTGTCAGGGAGTCCTTAATGATGACATTTGGCTAAAAATACTGAACAAGAATTTGTGAGCAACAAATGGGCCAAACAGTCTGTAAACAATTAAAACATGAAAGAAATTTGGATCGAGTAGTTACAGGCAAATACAATGTTACACAATATGCCCACAACTTCCTTTAGAAAAGAATGAAACAACAATAACAACATGTTTATTATTTCTAAATAAATGAGATAATATACTTACAAAGTATTTAAATTACACAGAGTATAGGCTTTACCATGTGGTTATTTTATATGGACTATATATATATATAGATATATATATATATCTATATATATATATATATATAGATATATATATATATAGATATATATACACTGAATTACCAGCAAACATGTTATATTTCATATATTGTGATGTATGTTGTTGTTGAGATATGAGATGTCCTATATTGTGCTATATTTCCACCCCCTCCATCAATGTTTATCTTAAACTACAATATTATATCCGAATTTACTTGTTGGCAATATTTTTTTAATTATTAATCTGAATTTGCAAAGTAACCAGCAAATAAAGTTATCGAACAAATGTTGTGGTGTAAAAAGCACACCATTTGCCTCTGATATGAAGAAAAAGAGAAGTAGGAAGTAGCAGAAAAGTATAGGATCCCTTATTTTTGTACATACATACATACATGCATACATATTTATTGAGCCAGACAATTTATATAAAAAACATAAACCTCTACATGCTCTCTGGATGTCAAACTGTTCAAAACGTGTGCCTGTATTGTCTTGTTATTATCATCTGGCTCTTACCACTGCAATGTCCCCACCTTCATTTGACAACAAAACAAAACTACAGTTTGATTAAACACATTTTTCCTGCATTACAGAATCAGCCTGTTGAAAGGGCTCCACTGTCTCATAATGGATGATCCGGCCATGTGTGGCCTTCATGCCAAACCTCCTCTGGTCCTACAGGAAGTGGTCATGTTCATGACTTATCTCCCTAAAACTAAAACCCTCTCCTCTGTGACAGAACAGCCCACCAGAGGAAACAGAAGATTTGAGCAAAACACCTGGAGGTTTCCCTGACGTCTCACAACGCTGAGGCCTACCAGCTGATTTGGAGGCTGTCTGTGGCCTATTGATCATCAGCTCTATTTTCTTCCCCACATGCAATTCATTTATCCACTTAATGTAGCCGTCAGACATTGAGGGCCAGTGGGCGGAGGCAGAAACAGGCCAGGACAGACGGAAAGCCCTGAGTCCTCGACACGTGGTGCTCCTCCATAGCGCTCCTTTGTTAATTAAACTGGCATTAAAAAAAAAGTGAAGCCACAACAGGCCACGCGGACTTTTTTCCTCCTCACCTACATGCTCAATGACGTGGCGGAGGAAGACAGTAAAAAGTGCAAAGACGGATGACCGTCAGAAACTTCTATTTCTGCACATCTGTGCCACATTACACAAGCTGCCAAAGTGTCACACTAATGAAGCGCGACAGTTCAGAGGCTTCGCTTACCTCGCCCGTGTCTTTTCTGCGGCAGGTGAGCTTTACTTTCGCTCTAAGAGGAGGACATGCTCTCTCGTCTGCCACGTATAACTCCTCCAGAAGCGGGTCCGGGCGGAGGTTTACGGCTCCGGCGGTGGATCTGATTTGCAGAAGCCAATCAAACAGATTGTGTTTTCGGCCTCCAATGTTTTTTTTCTTCCAGCCTTCACTCTTTTTGGGTCGTCGCTTCCTGTTGCTTCTGGCAACTCTTGGAGGAGGCGGAGCTAAAAAAAAAAAAAAAAAAAATCTTCACAGCATAGCCTGTCATGTGTGAAGCCCTTAAAGCCCTGCAGAGCTTTATAAAGTTACACAAATCATATAATCCATGCTGCAGAAAGCTTAAATATTGTAGTTGTTAAATACATTTCTTTGCAAAGGCTTTTATGTGGCTGTTTATTTCATATACAAAAAAAATATAGGCCTAATAATATCAGACACACCTATTATTTTAGCATAAACAATACAACATGCATAATGATTTAAGGGAGTTAAGGGGATAGCTTTCCAACGAATTAAACAATAACATCTCGAATAAAAAGAAATTAATTAAATATATTAGATCAACATGCAGAACAAATTTAAAAAAAGACAATTTATTTTACTTTTTTTTTTTAATGTTTTAATGAATGTTCTTAATTGTTTTTAAATCTGGTTTTCTTCTGCATTATGTTTTGATGCTTTTAATGGTTTTATGTGCAGCACTTTGAATCGCCTTGTTGTTGAAATGTGCTATGCAAATAAACTTGCCTTGCCTATATGTGCCAACCATAATAAACTTTAGTTTCACAAGCATGGCATACAGCTGGTAGGAGCAACAATATATCACAGTAAACTAAATTAAAATAGTTTGAATTCACCTTTAAGTGTATTTGAAAATATGTGAAGTTCTTGATATAGATGTATTTGTTTGCATGATATAAAGCTGTGTAAAAACTGAACTAACAGATATTTACAAACAAAAGTGAAAAGAAAACGAATGAAGCCCGTTCTCCTTTCGTTTTCTCTGAGCGAAATAACTTGTTGTCTCATTTACTGTGTGTGTACCACATGAATTTCTTTGTGTGGGACAATACATTATACTTGAATTGACTTTTGTATTTAAATAATTAAAATTGTCATTAGTAAACCAGTGATTGAAATAGAAACATTCAGCAGTGCTGCATACTGATTTAATTCTAATATGTATTTTGTAACGTATTATTTCAGTCACAGTAGACTGATGGTCAATTCTTCATTACATTTTGATTTCTTACAAACAATTCCAGCTTTGAAGACATGAGGCCTTGAAAGCATTTGATCACAGAAAAACATGAATGGTGGACTTGTGGCCGCCTATGAATAAATTCCTATTTGGACAGTCATAGTTCATGTGTTCTGGTGTCCGGCACAACCAATCCATCTGGGATGCAGTTTTTTAGCGCTTTCACAGTTTTCCTTCCAGCCAACTGCTCCTCCGCTTGTGTTACTGGTGCTGCATGCGAGAGGGGAAGAAAGTAGACAGTGTCAGTATCTGCACTTGTGGCCAGAAATGTGGAAGTAGCGCAGCCACAGTGACATGCAGATGGTCTCAGACTGTCTCAGTACAACACAAGTTGTTTAAAAAAATGTCAAGTTGCTCCAGGAGTTTTTGCCCCACCAGAACTGCTGAAGTAACACGTCTGAACGAGAGGTTTCTAACCGTTTTAAGTATTTGTAAGGCCCTCTTCACTTCAAACATGTTTACTAATCATAGTAAAAGCACAGGTGTTACTAGTAACATTACAATGACTCTGTTCTGTTAAAGTCTCCCAGTAATAATAACAGTGTGACAGTGATCCAACATGAACAATACCAGCACCTTGAATCTAAAGAAGCTAAACTCAGACATAATTTATTTTATTACTTACATCACGTCAAAATGTCTTCAGTGAAAAGGGCGTATTGCTGTTTTTATGTGTTTATGATGTTTTATTTTTTCAGTGATCATGTGGAAAAGAAAAACTGAGAATATACATGTATAATAATTATATGAAGAAAATTATAATGGCTAAAACATGCGTAACATTTACAATGAAATAAAAAGGGCACGTTCACCTATATATATTTATGTGTATGTTTTTCAATTAATTTCCATACAAGTAACACAAATATCGTCATATCCACAATTAAATATGAATCCTTGCTTAGAAATATTACAGTTTATGTTGACAGTGATTCACGTGATTTTTTTTGGGGGGTCAAATTGCTATCATAGAATAAGCAGCAGCAGCAGTCTTGAAACACATTTAAACTTTAAGTGTTTCTCAGATGACTCAAACCATGTTCTCACCACAAATGTTGACAAACGTTTGTCAAAGGAGGAAATGTTTTTGCAGAAACTGACACAGCAACTTAGCTAACGTTTCTGCTTTTTATTATTTTCATAGAGCAGAGCATATTCTACATTTTCAAAGTGATACGACCAAAGATATCACAAATATATGTTTGGTAATTACTGTGTGTTGAACATATTTAGGGGAGGTACCGCAAGTCCTTCCTTCCTGCTGCTGTCAGGCTGCACAACCAACTGAGCTCCCAGTAGACCACAAAAACACTTCAATCACTTTATTCACTTCAACCGGTGCAATATAAATACATTTTATTACGTCTGTATATATAATATTGTTATTCTGGATTTTTTACTGTTTTTTTATTACTGTTTTACTATTTATTTATATTACTTGTTTATTTATATTTGTACTATGTGTCTCTTGTGTGCACTTTACCCGTCTGCTGCTGTAATCCTGCAAATTTCCCCACTGTGGAACTAATAAAGGAATATATTATCTTATCTGTTTACATTCTCTTTAAAATGATGATATCTGCAAGGGCCTTCATTGCATCATTTAGGACATATAATAATGTATCTGTAATAATGTTAACTGCAACCCACTGATGCCTTGGACCCATACACGCCACAGTATTCATAAACTCAGTGATCATTGGCCCACATTTTCCAATCTGCATTGTCTTTCCTGCAGCAATGCTGGCTTCACATATTATCTACAAAAGTCTATACTCTCATTAACACACTGTGCATCTAATCCTCTGAACACTTTGTCATGCTATCTTCACTGCTGCGTCCATTGCACTATTTCAGCGATGTTCTGTATGAAAGGTTAACACATGGCTGTTTCTGCACGACACACTGAATACCATTAAACCATCTAGATCTCCACTTGAATTCCTCTTCTTTCTTTTATCAGCTCCCTTTATATTTCACATCTTTATCACTGAACACATACTTTATATTTACTCAGAATCCTTCCAATCAAGCTATCAGATTGTTATTCACTGATCAATTTTGGATTTATGGAGAACATTGTCCAATTAAACATCACACTTTTACTCAAACTGTTCATTTCCTGGAAACGGCTATTGCTCCAATCATTTAACAAATCATTGATCACTTAGAATGACCACAAAACCTCTTGTGATTTTGAAAATGCGTTAAAGTACTTGAGTAAAATATGGGGCAGCTAAATCATAAAAATGATTTTTCATTTGTTTACTGTAAATGTGTGCTACTAGCAAAACGTTAGTTCATCTCTTTACCTGCATATTTCTGCCCCCTGCTTATAATAACTATAACCTCTTCATTTAAAATAAGTTGAATTCAGTAAACAAATACAACGCTCCCCTGTGTGATGGAGCAGGCGACTGCTTTTCTGACACTCGTCTCCTCTGAGACGATTATCTGATGCACGTGTTGTGATTGTGTAAAAGATCGATGTCCTGCTGTCAGAGAGTCTTTGTTCTGTGTTTTTTTTTTACAGTCTTATGACACCGTGCTCGAGATGGTGACACAAACATACGCGCGCACGCGCAAGTCTTACAATAATTGTTTTTCTTTTCTCCATCAGCCGATGGATATCAGCACGTGGCCTCCACGTCACAGGAACATCAGCACCTCGGACAGCAGCCTCTGTCAGTGCGCTGCCTCCTGCGGATGGAGCTCATCTTCTCAGCCGCAAGAGGGAAGATGTTTTTGAAGGAAAAGCCGCTGGCTGCAAATAAACCGATAAAGAAGTTTACGTTTGAGCTGACGTGCCTCAAATAAACAACTGACAATCAGGTTTTAACATCCAGGAAGGAGGTCGTGGACACGTCGCTGCTGCCTGCCATGTGGCAGTTTATTGTTCCACTGATTCACGGAGGCCTTGGCTTAATTTGGTGAAGATTTGAGGATGATGTGCGGTTGTTTTAACAACCCGGAAGGGACGATGGCAGTCTGCTGTCGGCTCAGTTTGTGTTCGCAGGAATCCATTTCTGACACCTTCTCCTTCCTCTGGATTTTTGGCGCAGAGATGGCTGGGAAAAACAGATAATTGTGGGTGCAAGTTGTCGTGAAATGAATTGTTCTTCAGTTTTTCTTTTCTCGCATCGATCGCTAATATGCAACGCTGCTGGATTGTAACTTTGTAACTGGGTTGTTGGTCGGAAGGTGTGGGACGAAACCCACTCGATCGAACACAAAAAGGCTGGAGCGAAGAAGAGGAGACCAGCGGAAACACTGGAGACTTGATGGATGCCACTGCGAGACAACAAAGGATGCACGCGTTGTTGTCGTAATATCATCTCCCCTGTAGGTAAATGGAGAAACTCAAATATAAATCGGCTTTGACTTAGTTGTTAATAGGATTTAATATCAACCCCCTCAGACACCCTCGCTGCTTTTCCACCTGAAGAGGAATAGACTCCAACATTGTGTCCTCCTGATTTAGAAACACCAAGAGGAACGGTGGGGTGCTTATAAACAACCGGGTTGAAAATATGGGCTTGGGGGAATGATGTTGGACTCTTCTGACTTCAATGTTTGTGCCTCACAGTTCGTGGCTTTCAGCCTCCATTGGCTCTAGCCAGGATAAATAATGCTTCCCTATTGGCTGGATTGCGGTGCACATGCTATAACAACAGGATATGCAAAGAGCTATGGGCTAATGGGATGGGGTAATAGCTTATCGGGCTTCTTTGACCGATATCTGTATTTTATTTAATAGAATGTACATTGACTACTATAATTACATGGTGTGGATGCCATCGTATTATTAATAATAGGCCTAATAGTAAAAATAATGTTGATTTCAATGTATAATGGACCTGCCATCCAGCTGGAGGCTGTTTTGTCTCACAGATCAGTTGTGCCTGTGTAGTAAAGCTACTGAAGAATGTTTAAGTATCGCATCCGGATGTGTTTCAATGAACTCAAAGTGTTGTTACTGATGCGCTCTGGATCAAGCAGGAGGACTGGCACGGACACAGACCCGGACACGCAGACCAGGATGCGAGGGCTCGCGATAGGAGGCTGTGGTTGGCCGCCGTTGAGCTGCTCTCACCGGGACGATGAGGAGGAATATTATGGCTCGGACTCCCGGCCACGCAGTCTGGAATTGGAGGACACAGAAGAAGACAAACAGGAGGGAGGAGGACTGGACGCCGCTTCCCTCCCGAGTCTCTCAGAGAGCGGGACGCGATCACCGCAGTGCCGGATCTGCTTCCAAGGCCCGGAGAAGGTATAGTTGGGCTAAATATTAAAGGTATTACTGTGGGTTCCTGAGCTTAAACAACGGGTCAGCCATTCAGTCGGGACCTGGTGCCCATGAGCAAACCTCAAGGTTTGCCTACGGGCTCCTGCAACCTGTAGGCACCAGCACCACAGCAATGCAGGTGCTGGTTCATGGCCTCAAACCACGTGGTGCTCATCTGAGGAGGTCTGTTCAAAAGCAGGTCAGGAAAGGGCATGTCCATACTCTACTGTTGTTTGAGCTCCATATAATGCATAGAAATGTCTGCTACCATGACAATGAAATACCACATTATGTGAAAGTGAAAATGAAAGTTGGTTGTTTCAGGAAAACAAACCAACTAACTGGCATTCAAATGCACATTTTTGTAAGGAAGTTGACCCAAAATATTTTTTGCTAAATATTCGTAAATTACATTAATAATTGCTTGATTCAAAGTGAACCTTTTAGGGGTTTGAACCAGTTTTCAGCCTTAATACTCTAAATGTTATCAAAATTGAAGCAACAGAGACCGAGACCTCCTGACCAATGTTCCCTCTAATTTTTTTTAGCACTGAGCACATTCGTTTTCTTTCTGAGCGCACATTTCAGCACTGTGAGCAATTCGCAACCACGCGACCTGCCGAAAATGACCACAAGCCTGCGTTAGCCATAGGGGATTCAAAGAGATGACAGCAAATGCATCAATATGTATACAAGGTTGATATTTATTCAATATCCTTTATAATGGCTGGACTTTGGGAACATTTTAATGATAGTGTTTTACCAGTCAGTTTAGTTGAACTTACAGGATCTTTGTTGAACTTCAATAAGGGAGGTTATGACTGGTTCACTGGTTATGACTGATAATGATATATATACAAAATAAAAGTATCAAAGGTGTTTAGTCATTTCTCAGCAGGTACAACATTTAAATAGAACTTCATTGAAAGAAAAATGCTAATGCAGTGCTTAACAATAATTATAGGCCTATTAAATTGACATGGTGTCATTTTTCCTAAAGGTTAGCCTATATAAATAATTTAATAACTGGAGTGGTTTGCAACAAACTAGGCTACAAAACATGTCATTTGAATGTCATTGAGGGAGATAGGCCTACCTGTCTTTTGCCTCCGAGCAGAATTTGCAGATCACGCCACTCCTTTCTTCATATTTAAATATGTCTGAAAGTTTCATCCTACCTGTGTCAGTTTGGACTATTTCATCTAGCCACTCATGTTTGAATGTTAGGCAGACCTTTTTCTGGGGCACCTGCTCTACCTTTCTTTTCGCCATGGTAGCCTATAACTGCTGGAGCAGGGCCCGCCAAGAGAAAAATCGTTTGTGCGGTCTGAAAAATGTGCGCGGTCTGAAAAATCTATTGCGCGGCCACTTCGACTGGCCTGCGCGGCCGCGCACGCGCGCAGCTTAGAGGGAACACTGCTCCTGACCTTTGACCAAATGTGAGGCAAGTAGATAAAGATTTACCATAATGCAACTCAAGTGAATATTTTACTCGCTCTGCTTTGTCCATTACAGTTTGCTATACATTTATATTCTTCTATCTTAAACTGAGATAACCCTGGTGACATCATAGTGATGTCATTAGGGTTATCTCAGTTAAACTCAGATCTGAGTTTATTTTCTCAGATCTGAAGAGCCACAGAATACGTTATACTTATCTTAAACATAACTCTTTTCTCATAGTGGTCCTCATAACAAGTAAACTGATATTTGTTGAACAAATTAAATTATAAAAACAAATTTTACATCAAAACCCAATATCTGGAAGTGTGTCTATCAAGGCTGCTGCTTATAAAATCCAGAAGGACGAAGACAAAAAAGGAATTCATCTATCAACAGTGATCTGAGCAGTAATAGATTCAGCATCTGATGCACAAAATTAGACAATTTTAAGAAAAAGCAATGAAGAAAGGTTTTGGAGAATGATTTCTCGCCATAAAAGACATTTTTACTCCAAGTTCAATAATTTGCTAAAGGACACTTCAGTGGGAACCATTAATACAGGGATCATGCCTTTGATCATTCCTTTAGCTCACACAAAGTATACAATGTGCCCTCAAAGTTAAAATGTTTTTAAAAAGCTGAAGTCATTGTTGTCTGAGACATGGAATCTGAGCAATAAAGGACGAAATCAGCCTCAGAGACAGATTTTGCTCAGAAAGTTTGTGTTTCCCCTCCAGATATCCAACTAATTAAAGACCAAGCACATTACCTAGAGTGAGACGTAAAAAAAGTAAGACGTGCGAGAGTGTTGTTAGTCCGAGGGCCTTAAGGAGTCTCACACCGAGAGCAAAAACCTGCAGCGGATGACCTGTGATTTATTTTGAGGATACATAAAAGTGACACTAAGCAAACTGAATGTGTTAAGCAGCTTATAGGGAAATGTATCAAAACCAGTATACTGTAATTTCTGATGAGATGATATCCTCTAAACATATAACCATGTCTTAAAACATTTTCGTAACAATGAGGCACCTTCGCTTTTATTCCCTATAGTCATAATTAAATGGGAGATCAACTGCCGAAAGTTTTTCTCAGGAATCCGGGCCAGCATTTACTTTCTTATAGTTATTTCTGTATGTCCAGTTGTCAAGGAGTTGATCACTGCACAAAAAATCTCATCCCAACTGTTGTTGTGATCGGAGAGAAAGGCAAACTGTAACAAAACATATCAAAACAAAGAAAATACGAGCTGCAATGCAACGATGTCATGCAGCATCAAAACATCCCCATTCTTTAATATCTTAAGTTTCTGAACATATTATTCTTTGTCCATACATACAGGGTAGTTTCATATTGATCATATTTGTTGGTGCTTGCTCCAAGCTGTTATCCTTTGTAATCCCTTTGCCAGCTTCATAACAGCAACAACTCTGAATACATCAACACTGGGCCTTCAGTAGATACAATGTGACACTAACAATGTCAGGGCTAAGGAGGCAAGTTGTTCTGTTCGTGATAAAGATCTTCATCTTTATTTTTACTGTCATCTTCGCCAAATCAAATCTTGTAACAGGCAGATTCAATAACAGCTTCAAGACCCCGCTGAATGCAGCTGCTTGTTTTGTCCTGCAGGGGGAGATGCTGAGCCCTTGTCGCTGTAAAGGCTCTGTGCGTTGTACTCACACCACCTGCCTTATCCGCTGGATCAGTGAGAGAGGCTCCTGGAGCTGTGAGATCTGCTACTTCAAGTACCAGGTCCTGGCCATCAGCACCAAAAACCCACTTCAGGTACAGCTTCTCTCTCTCTCTCTCTCTCTCTCTCTCTCTCTCTCTCTCTCTCTCTCTCTCTCTCTCTCTCTCGCTCCTCATCTTTAATGTGGAAACATTCTTTCTGGTTAAAGAAGCGTTATAAAGAGTGAGTATCTAAATGTTCACAGAGCTATTTATACTGTTTTTTTTTTTTTAACTGACCAATGGAGAAGAAGAAAGTGATGAGGAATTATAGGAAGATGCCAAGAACAAATTAATGAGACACTACACACAGTGTGCACACAGACAGTGGACGAACAGACAGAGTCACCAAATGTTGTCAGCTTCCGAATGCTGGAACAGAGATACTATCAGATGTCTTGCTACAATCCCTGCATCTCTGAATGAACACTATAATATTTCTGGAGAAATGGCTTGATGGTATTAGTGAAATTGTTATATTCATTCAGGAATTCTCTAATATACTTAAATATAGGGTGTCATTATCTGTATTACAGCCTGAGCAGCAGAGTCTCAGTGAGGCTGTTATTTTATAGCACGTTGGTGAATGACAAAGCGCTGTGGTGACACCAATATAAAGGCGTATGCTTCTTTCCACTGGCCGTCACTCTGATGAACAATTAATCAGACACCTCCATCTGCACTACTTGCACTACTCTGTTGTCTCTAATGTGTCTTTTTATATTTATCTGGTTTATTGTATATAATATGTATATATGTACGACGAGACTAACATGTAACCGGAGTCAAATTCCATGTATGTGGCCAATAAAGCTGATTCTGATTCTGAGCTTCACACACTATTACAGTTTCTCACATAGTAGAGAAGCATTATGAAATTGACATCTAAAAGTTCAAAGTTTCCGTCCATTTTTGTGTCTGTTCCAGTGGCAGCCCATCTCTCTGACTGTCATTGAGAGGGTGCAGATTGCAGCCATCATCTTGGGCTCTTTGTTCCTCATCGCCAGCATCTCCTGGTTGGTGTGGTCGTCTCTGAGCCCTTCAGCCAAATGGCAGCGGCAGGACCTTCTCTTCCAGATATGCTACGGCATGTATGGCTTCATGGACATAGTTTGTATAGGTAAGACACCCATACTGAGGCTGCCATGCGGTGTTGTGTCACAGGTGGTTGATGTGGATATTAATACACGTATGGAGACAGTGTTAAATAATATAGTTATGGAATACTTCACTTAATTAATTCCAATTAGTTGCTATTTAAAGAGTATTTTAGTAACTTTAGTAAAAAGAGAAAATGACATGTGCAATGTTTGACTAATAAACATAGAATAAACATAATTACACATAATAAAAAAAAACAGCCAGGCTAGCTGTTTCCCCCTGTTTTCAGTCTTTATGCTAAGCTAAGATAACCTGCTGGTCACAGTAGTCTGCAAGAAAACAAATAAACGTATTTCCCCAAATATAAATATAAAAAGTATTTGGGTAAAAATGTCACGGCTAAATAGGTTTTTAATTAACCCGTCTTATTAACAAGACTGAAAGTCTGCAGTCATGCTAGCCGCTCTGTGTTTTCACCCCACATTTAAACCTCATGGCCACCACAGTCATCCTGGGCATTATGGATCTCTTTACCAAATTTCAGGGCAATTTATTTAACAGTTGTCCAGGCATTTTACCAAGGAGCCCTAAATGTCACCGTGTTGGTGGTGCTAAGAAAAGTCTCAAAGTTTCATGGCGATGCATCCAATAGATGCTCTTATCGTTATCTCTTACTTTGTATTTATAACTTAGTGGCTGACCGCAAAGCACAAAGCAGATAGTTTACACAGACAATACATTAATTCTGAAGGCATCTGTGCTATTAGTTTATTCTAAGTGCACAGACAAATGAAATAACATTTGCGTTGCATGAGTATATTTGTTGCATTCTGTCTTTTTTTCCCCTCTTGGAGGGATTTTCATCGACTCTATACAAGTCTAGTACATTAATCTTTTTATTTTTGAGAACATATAGTTCTTATTCACTCTGTACCTTTTAGTACTTCCTGATTCTCATTGAACAAACAACTGTTTGTCTATATGTAACCCTGCTCCCCCCTTGTCCTTTATGCCCAGGCCTTATAATCCATGAAGGATCGTCTGTTTACCGGATCTTTAAGCGCTGGCAGGCGGTGAACCAGCAGTGTAAAGTGCTGAATTATGAGAAAGCAAAGGATTTAGGTGACCCCATCAGTTCCAGCAGTAAAGGTCGTGTTGACAGGAACTCGGACAGCGGACAGAGGGCGAGTCGACATGTCAGGACTATTCTCAGCCACCGCTGTGGCTACACCATCTTGCACATCCTCAGCCAGTTAAGACCCAACAGTCTGCGCAGAGCCAACCACGAGGTGGTCATGAGGGTGACCACTGTATGAGGCCGAGGAGGAGATCAAAGAGTTGATTGGGATCTGGTGAAAAAAACAATCCCAATCTGCCACATAAACATTGCCGATAACTTCTGGTCTCACATTTCGCTGGCAGAATCTCCCTTTGCTCAAAGTGGACAACAAGAGATATTTAGGCAAAGGGAGAACATTGCAGTTTCATTGGAGTCTCTAAAGATAAAGACTGAAAACAAGACAAATGAGGAAAATGTATACATTTTTAAAAAGAAAAAGCTTTGATTCTTAAAGCTATTGACCTTTTTTTTTTTACCACTATAACCAATGTTACAAAATGTCATTGAAATGTTTTTTTTTGTTTATGTTTTGCTTTCAAAAGAAAAAATTATATGATTGTCATTAAGTTTGATTTTGATTTTATTCTAAAGAGTTTGATAGTGAAAATGATTGTGCTCCTACTCATGTGACCGTAACAATGACCCCAGCCATTGAAAAGCCCAATAAAACAAGGTACAATTGTTTAAAATATAATTTACCCTACAAGTACAATTAGTGTTTTGTAATAAAGACTTGGTTGATCTCAAAGTGGAACTGTGTGTTTTGTTTTATCTCATTTTTAGGCAACAAGATGGATCTTAGCACATTTATCTTAAAAACCAATGTATATATGCAGATTCGATTGACCTTCTTGGATTACTCAAATATTAGATTATAGTCGGCAAAACCAAATAACACACACTCTGGAGTTTATCTGCCTTTATTGTCAACCCGCAAATAAAGAAATTATCTTAAAAATCCGGGAGAGGCTTGAGTGGAAAATCCATTCACTTTCACAAGGATAAAGAAAGACAACGTGGAGGTCAGATTACAGCAGACAGTCTTCTGTGCAGCTATGAACAAAACACAAGTCTCTGGTGAAGCCTTACAGCAGGAAGGGACTATGACGTGTCACCCCTTTCTTGACAGCGTGAACTGAGAAGATTATTACGACCGACTCAGAAGATACCCAGAGGGAACTGCAGCATTTCCATTTAATGGACAACACAGTGAAGATTATAAAAGTGAGAAATAGTAATACACGAGTTACTGAGTGGCTTCACTGATATTCACTATATTCCTTGAACTGTGTATTTGTGACGTTTGACTGGATCGGCTCCATTTTCAAAAAGAAAAATGTTTTCAACAGCAACATAAAACCCACACAACTTTGCTCTCTTCAGTGTTTTCCCAATACAACGTATCAACAAGCATATTACTAGCAACAACAATACTAATTAATAGTAATAATTTGTAGATAGGACACACCTGCATTTATTCAAAAATAATAATGTGGACTTTCATCTTAAAGTAGCCTATATGTCAACAAACATAGAGATTGATTACACAGCATCAGTGTTTATTTGTGAAAGTACGATACTTAACTTGGTACTTGTCTGTCACTTGACTATTTACATTGTTATGTTACACTTCTGTTCAAAAAGGCAACATATGTATGTAATGGCTACAGTTTCACTTAACAGATTAAGAATTTACAAGCTAAACATTAAGTAACCTTTGATTAAATATGCCCTTATCAATCAAACCACATACATTAGGTAAATTAGCTCCATCTTGACCACAGTGTCCCCAGCCTGGGGGTATGACTCCAAAAGAGGCTGCAAAATGATGAGTGTAAGAAACAAGAAGCGACTCAAACATATATTTTTTTCCCAGACTTTTGTGCCTTTTTTCTTGTTAAATATTGGACAATTTTACCTCTTGAGGTCTTTACTACTTACAATTAGGGGAATTAGCTTGGTCGCAACACGTTGGTCATTTTAAGTTAATTTAGCCATGTAGAATACAATCATTGTATTTGTTTGAGACCATATTCCACCGTTTACAAAAGATAGAATAAACACAGTACACCTGAAGGATCCACAGATCACATGCATGTGATTAAAACAGCTTCCCACTCAAATAAAACAATCTGAGAATGGATGATTACTATTGAACTGACCTGTTATGATATCACTCATTGATATATAGACCATAAAATATAAGTACATAAACACAGTAAGAGCATTTATTTTAAGTGTGCTACTTTAAAGACATTTAGTGAAACTTTTGCCTCAGTAAAATTAAAATATACATGTAGGATTATACTTGTCCTAGTAAATTAGTTAGCCGGTCAGAGGTGATAAATAGAAAGCCACTCTCATTGGGGGATGTAAAAAAACACAACAAACCTGGCAACCCTGAACAGACGCATGGTGATGACGTTAGGTTGCTGCGACTCATAACTGGTGTGGTAAACTAAGCAGAAACCAACGTGACTTACTGGGAGTCGACTCCATTTCTTTAATAATTATAATAATAGGCGACAGAGTTAACCTCGTCGGGAGTAACGTCTCTACTTTCATACAACATGGCGTCGTCAATGCCGCAGAAACGTTACTACCGACAGCGAGCCCACTCCAACCCGATGGCGTACCACTCGTTTGATTAGTGAGTGAGGAGCATGTGTTTCCTACCTTGCACCACACAGTGCTCATGCAACTTCTTGCTGTGTGACGTTACCAGTCAAC
>JBAMJR010000043.1:485000-597500 GCA_038501785.1 Myoxocephalus aenaeus | reverse complement strand
TTATAATCTGAAGAAATGATTAGAATCTTATGGCTAAAAGTCCCTGTGACTTCACAAAACCATAACTCAAGAATTCATATGCTGACTATGACAATTTCACTCCTTTTTTTTGTGTCTTTCAGCTCAGTAAGATGTTCTTCCTCTTTCCTGACCCTCACTTTAAGAAGACCAAGCACAAGTGGAGGATTATTAGTCCCACATTGTTGGCAGAGTATGCGTACACGCTGAAAGTCGGGGTATGTACATATGTAAGACTTGTTCTAGATGGGGCTGAAAAGATTAGTCATCAACAGAAATTTAACCTGCGACCATTTTGATAATTGTTTGTGATTTTAAAAATCACACTTTCTCCATTGTCAACAAATTCCATGAAAAGACTTCAGCCAACAATACATTGTGTCCGTTTCTTTGTCCTTTCCAACATCCCTACACTGTTGGTAGGTTGGCATGATTTCCTAAAAACAGCTGGGCGCTGGAGTTTTTAGAAAATGTCACTCAAACGGCAGTAAATAGTGCAGATGTTGGACTATTTTCATCTGCAGACTAATGCAAATGTGGTGCAGTCGGAAGTATTTATGGCAGCAGTGGGATCGGCTCACATTAAACCATACTGCCAACGTAATGAAGGAACATGTCAGCTAGTGTAACGGTGAGGGCACATTGAGTATTTTTATTCATTTATGGAGCTCGACGGCACAGAGGAATAAGATGTAACGGGCATCGGCTACACAGACGATACTTTGAAGTAGGAACAATTTAATGTGATTTGTTGACAGTAAAAAAAAAAAAAATAGCATCACCAGCATAATGTTTTAAGATACCATTGTTTCGGTCATATTATCAGAGGTTTTTAAACATCTACCACTGAGACTTTTGCCACCACCCAAACACAATGAAGGAGAATTGGATTCCATTGACTTAAAAGCGCTGAAACCCAACTTCAGTACAAGTTGAGCAACAAGTCATTGCAGTGTGCAGAAATCCATGAATTCACTGAAATAAAATTGAGCAACCGGTGTGGCCTGCAGCTGGTTGACGTCTGCACACACCCTGCTTCTGCCTGTCTGAGCAACAGTGAGACGCTTGAATCAGACACCTTGCTGATGGAGGTTTAGGGGACAAAGGAAGGCTTGTGACTATACTTGGCTTTATTGTTTTTCCTTGTGTGTGTGTGTGTGCATTGATACATTGGTTTAAATTGTGTGTGTGTGCGGGTGTGGAGGGGGGGGTCTGCTTTACAAGGGCCCTTGGCATTGGCATGCAGCCATAACTGCTGGTGGGTGGGGAAACTGTCAAGAAAATGTTCATTTATAGAGGCAGTTTTATTCCAAAATGAACCTTAATCAAACATTGTTTTCATCAAACTACACCGGCAGCAGTGAACAAGTGTGATTAGCATGAGTCTGCCCTCATTCTCATCCTTCAAAACCCATATGTGCTGATATGTGTGGAAATCTGTGCCATTGCTGAATTTTCTAAGAAACCCTTGTTCCAGTAATGTTATCTGTCCTGCCACCAAAGTAAACTACAGTGACATAGGTGATTAACCTCTGTGTTGTCTGTAGGTTATTTTTATCTTTTTTTAGCACGGACCATTGCTCTCCAGAGATGATGAAACCACTCTACTCCTATTCTGAAATCGTGTTTAAAAAACGGAATAAATCAGAAGTGTATTATATTTATTCAAAAAATGCCATAGGGTTATTTAGTGACCGAAAATTGGATGTGTGTTTAGCCACCAGTGAAGCTTGTTTAAGGTTTTTTTTTATTCCCAGAACTGTGTTCATAACCTCCCTGTGTTTGTCTGGGAATGTCAGGGTTTGGTGTATACCATGACCGATGTGGAGGAAGTGCACGTCTGGATGGTGAAGCACTTCAGTGAACATCCGCTGTTTACACGCGTCCTCGATGAAGAACTGGTAGGTTGATCTGGCCCGTGGTCATCAGCTTATTGAAGGAAAAGAGGTCGAACACATGATCTGAAATTCTGGGAAGAAGTAATTCGAGATTTGGGGATAAAGCTTTTTTATTTCCTTAGTTAAATAATATTACTTTCATCTCTTTATACTATATAAGAAGCAAAGCTCCAGCCATCAGCCAAACACAAATCCTCCAGTTTTTCTGAGATGATTACATCAAAATCATCTTAGAATTTAAGACCTTGAAGTCACATCAGATAAGTTAGCTTCTTTTGTTGTGTTACTTCTTTTGTTAAAGCAGACACAAACAAACTGTTTATAGTTCAAAATGTGTTTATTTGCTCTTTTGCAAAGAGTTAGATGAGAAGATTGTTCCCACTATCTCTACAGACATGAGGAGCAATCTATTTGTCTAACTCGGCAAGAAAGGAAATGTGTGATTCCCAAAATGTTGGAATAATCCTTTTTAAAGTTTGTCATTTTTCCATTAATGACAGAATAAGACAGAGACAGGTGGGTTTAACTAAATAAGTAAAGTTCAGTTACTTTTTTTATCCAATAATGATGAGTTTTAAATTAATGAACAGTGTGAATACAAATGAAAGTTAAGTGGAGCTTATCTGCCGCTGCATCCTTTTGATGTGATTGTTTTGAATTTCATTTTGACAGGTTGATGACGTTATCGTAAATCGGCTGGGCACCTGTACAGAGGAAGGAAAGAAAGTGCAGAGAAATGGAGGGAAGAATTTCCTCGCAGTTTTCCGAAGGATTGAGGATTCAAACTAAGACCGAACAGTTTGGACATGCTATGAACTGAAATAATGGTCTCATGCTGTTAAGTACACATGGAGGATAATGCTGCCCTGTGGATCTGGAGCCTCGTTGCTCGGCACATGAACAGTGATATTAATGGACCAACATTCACATCATTACCCAACAGAGGGTTTGAGTTTGTTTCTCATAGTCTATGTATTTTAATTTCTCTGTTCACAAGACAGCACAAGGGACGTATATCATAGAAGCATCTCTATTCAGACTAGACTTGTAAAAGGTTTTGTATCTTTTTTTAAAGAATTTTTTTTAAGGATTAACTACCATTTCTTTTGTTAAACTCCAATGTGCTTTTTTTTTAATGTATTGTAAAACTAAATTCTTTTAGGACCACACAAAAAAGGTGTTTGGTTCATTTTATTGATCAATACATTGACTGTAAACGGTGAAAAGAACAGGTGAATTGAAAATGGAAAGACTATATGTCGTGTTTTACATTAGTTACTTTAGGGCCTTAATCACAAAATGACCAAAAGGAGCAGCTCTTACTTTAGTCAATATATTTAGATTTGAAGAGGATTTAATATTTTGCTGTTTAACAATGTTGGAAATGACAACAAATTACATCCGATGACCTAAACTTTGTTGGTTTCACAGTGTTAATTTGCAGTATTGGCTGCAGTTTCTGTAACGGATTAGACTGAGAAGTTTGGCAACAATCTTCATCTTTCTTATTTGCTTTGAGTCATTGTCAGGTTTAAATATAAACCTGCATGCTGCAGCGCGTTCTGTGAGAAGTGAGCGGGGCGTTTCAAATCAAACAGAACTGTGACACGATTATGTTTAAATTGAATCTTCTTCGATAAAGCTGTGAAAATAACTTGTTTGATTGATAAACAGAAGTTCTCTCTGATGTGATTTTATATTGAAATCACATATTTAAAACCATAAAATAACAGGTGTTGCTCCTACATGTCATAGGATATCAAATCCTATGTCATCAGTCCAAATCAAAGAAGTCTCTAACAGAAACCGTATAATGATGTGCTCATTTTATGATTTCTGGCTGTTTATTACAGGTCGGTGTTTTCTGTGAGGAGAATGGGGCCAGTGCAGGTTTGAGGCCCTTTTGATGCTGCAGGGGTTGGTGATTAAAAACAGGACAGCACATGCCTCAGCAATGGGAACCCAGACACTGCAAAACTTTAGATAATGGCAGAGAGCAATTGATGCACTCGGAAACAAATACAAAATCATACTATTAATATTCTACTGTAATACTGTACTATAATTTTAAATCTACCTATATTGCGTATCCTCTGCTGAGGTTATTGACATTCTGGCATTAGTCAGCCATATTTGACAGTACATTTTGTGTACCAAATCAGTGTACTTTGTTCTTTTTATTCAACTAATGCTGCACTGGTACAAATATATAACGTAGATTGCTTCCAGTATTCAGAGAAAACTGATTTTGAAAGATCAATTCAATTCAGTTTATTTTATATAGCCCAACATCACAAATACAAGTTTGCCTCGGAGGGCTTTACAATCTGTACACATAACATCCCTGTCCCGGGACCTCACATCGGATCAGGAAAAACTCCCCTAAAAAGATAGTAAAAACCCTTTCACAGGGAAAAAAGGGAAGAAACCTGAGGGAGAGCAACAGAGGAGGATCCCTCTCCCCGGATGGATCAGTAGACGTGATTTACCCATCTTTCAATCATCTGAAATAAACGGTACAAAATGTACTTATTTACTTTGTTTCTCAGCTCTGGACTAATGAGAAACTTTGGGAAACCCAAGTTTCCAACCTAATCTTTTGATGCCCTGCAACTCAACAAAGATGTTGTCTCCAACGTCTTCCGATTGTCCTATTTTCCAAGACGGCATGGCTGCCTGTGACTCATATCCAAGGAAAGAAATATCCCAATGTGGTTGAGCCTGTACTCCTGTGTTCAATAGTTCGGTCATTCCGCTGCCCGTCACCATTATCAAATACAGAAAGTATTCACAGAACCCTTTATGGTGTCTAAATGTTAACCGGTCTAATCCATCCAATCTGGGATGTTGACGAGGACCCGCTGTTGTGTTTATTATCCCAATAGGGCAACAATGCCAACATGCAGCACTTAACATTATTGTACCATCAGGTCATCAAACGAGTTGAATTAATTGCACTGCAGGGGAATCAAAGAAAGAAACGTAATGATTAGCATTTGGCAACACTAGTAAAGCAATGTGGATGCTGCCTTCATACCCAAAGAATTTGCTTCATCTGGACGGCAGAATGTTTTTGAGGTCAAAGGTTCTCTAAGGTGTTTACAGAGGCAGCTGTCCACTGCGAAATGTTAAAAGGTACAAGGATGTGTTGCTGATTTCATTGTTAAAACGTTAAACACTGATTTCATTGTCACCTTTTACCTCCGTTAATTTACAATATCTGCTTTTTTTGCTGAGAATTAGATGAGAAGATTGATACTACTATCTTGTCTAGGATGGGTGTTCCCCCTCTGTTTTCAGTCTTTGTGCTAAGCTAACTAGCTGCACTTACCGCACTAGTGAGATCAATCTACTCATCTAACTCTCAGCAAGAAACCAATTTTGTGAGCATTGCAACATGTTAAACCTATCCTTTTAAATTGCTTAATTGTCCTCATTCTTCACTCTCTCAGACTTGTTCAAAGCCTTTGATACTGTCGAAAATCAGACTCCCAACAAGAGGATCTCTGGATGTGTGTTTCCTTCCTAAATGTCCAACTGAACTCATAATTTATCACAAAGAAGGTATCTGACCTGATCTTCTTTCTACATTCATAATCACATCATTTTCTTCTTTTGGCCAAGTCACTGGCACTCAACTCTGCCACTCGTTTCATTCCTCATACTCAGGTTGAGGTATGCATCTGGTTGGGGACTACTGTGACTCAGTGGTGAGCAGGGTCGTCCTTCAATCAGAGGATCGGCGGTTTGATCCCCGCCTCCACTAGCCCATGTCGATGTGTCCTTGGGCAAGACACTTAACCCCAAATTGCTCCGGTGTATGAATGTTCGCTACTCCTGATGGGCAGGTGGCACCTTAGCCCCTCCCATCAGTGTGTGAATGGGTGAATGATGACGGGTAGGGTGAAAGCTGTGAAACTAATTATTTTGAGGTGGAGAGCAGCTGCGGCTCGCTAAGTGTTCACACCTGGCACATCATGATTGCTTCATTATTTAAGTCTGCTTGCATCAGATGACCAAAACATGACACATGTCCAAATGGTCCTCAGTCATATTTTCAAAAGAAATTGAGTTCAAGGAACAATTACAGCCTCTAGCTGCAACTTAAATTTGTTGAAAATAATTATTACGAGAATGGAAACTACTAGGCGATGTAAAGATGCATCGAAAATAAATAAGATTACAGCATCCTTTGATTAATCCAAGAGGCATTACATCTCACTGTAGCTCTCAGTTATACACAATGTCAAACTACAAAGTACGGTACAACAAAAAGGACTTTGAACTGCTTTCTAGATATAATCTTGAATAAAACATAGAAAGATGTGTATACTTGTGTTTTAGTCTGCTGCTGATCAAATATACAGAGATGCTGCTGCTCTTAAATAAAGCCATAGTGCTAAAACCTCAGATTAAAAACAAGCTTCAGAGGAAACAAATCCAAAGCCAAGTGGGAAGAATGACTAAGAAAAAACAGGAGATACAAATGTAATCAGGGTTTTATAACAGTATTAAGGTCAGCTAGTTCTATATGTACTATAGCAGGAATAAAATGTAGATGAGACCGACAATCACAATGTAACTGTACCATATTTCTACATACAGAACTTGGAGGACAGCGGCACATCACAGAATAAATTTGCGTATGTAAGGTGTTATCCTTCAGATGTGATGCTTTGGATCAAATTGCTACAAAAGGCTGATTCACACTCGATCACATGTTTGTTGTTTTTCTGCCCGGTGCGATGACTCTCTGTGAAAACAACCAGGCCGTGTTAATTGCCTGAATGTTAGGGACAAATCATCAAAAGGTTATATTTAAATCCCTCGTTATATACAGTCGGTCTGTTTCATACATCCCACGGACATAGACAGGTCATTGTCTGTCGTGTGTGTGCTGTCACTGTGGTGGGCATTCATCACACAGGCTGCTGTTCTCATCTTTCACATCTTGTGTCCAGATGTGCTCCAGATGTCACTTACAACACCTTAAACACCAATTTTATATTCATGACATGAACGGGTTTACAAAAACCTGCATTTATGGTAATACAAATCATTATTTAGTAATTGTATTGCTCTTTTTTTTTTATTCCTCATGACCACATCCTCATATCCTGTGTGCTCACCAGCAGCTGTTGGCAGGCATTTGGCAAATGGCAAAGGTTGTTAGTCACTCTGTGCATAACCTCAGCTTACTGCCATACAGAACCCTCTTTGTGCCTGACCACGTCCAAACATCATAAACACATCCTGAATATTATATTCTGAACAGTGAACATTTTTCAAACACAATGAGGAGCAACCAATGATTTGACCAACTACATTCATGTATAAATAAACATTCAGTTTATAACCCATTCATAAAAGTGTTTTGGAACATGATGGCTGGTGCAGATAAAGGGGAACTGATACCTGATTAGACTGTGGGGTTATATGCATCAAACAAAACAGATTGGGAAGCACTGATTTAATGTGTATGTGGTACCATATAACAAACATGGACATTCAAAACCAATTTACAGTAGAAAGCACATAAATACACCATCCTCCCCAGCCTGCTGAGTGAGGGAGAACCATTCCAACCGCTGTACACACACTCATTCATCTGAACCTCTGCATGTACACATACACAAGTGTGCGTGTGTGTGTGTTTGCATGTGTGCGGGTGTCCGTGCGTGTGTGTGTGTGTCCATCGATACTTTTCTGTTACCACCCAGACAGGCAGACTGCAGCTATGAACTTTAACACACTAATCTTGGAGCAGCCTCCCTTTTGGGCACTGGGCCAATACAGTAATTGGAAATACCTCTCAGGCTATCCCGCTGCGCTCCATAGCATGATCTACAACTGGGCTACATCAGTTCACACCACACAGCAGCACAAAGAGGCCATTCTTTCACAGGATTTCTTGCTATGTTTTTCATAATCAATATTAATCCCCCGTTACTCAGCCACAGCCAGATTCATAAAAAAATTTGTGGTTTTGGAAAGGGTTTAATTTGTGTCAGCTTCTTGTGTGGTCTTAAATTACCAGCCTGCTGAGCAAGAAACAGAAGATGAGCATATGCGCCATGTGGCAAGAGCAAAATGTGAAGATATGGACATATTTATCAGACAGAAAAAAATGAAGAAAAAGATGAGGGAAATGCTTCTTTTTTTTATGACTGCAACCCTAAAACAGCCAATATTTGGTTTGATTTGTTCTTCATCATTGTGCAGCATAATCTGACTTTTTTTTTATCTCACTGTCTTACTTTTGCTATTTTTTCTATTCATGGTTTTGTCATATAGTCATTTATCATTGAAAGCACGTGTTTGACCTCTTTGTCTTCAGATACGATACATGCTTGAAGTTGCTTTTTTTCCATGGGGTATGATAAGAACTCATGCAGACAGACGACTGCTGATAAATCACGACCACTGTGGATATTACCTAAACTTTAACTCCACCTCACAAGGTCTGCGTAAATCTCTTCGAAACCAACCTAAAGGCGCTTCACTGGGCTCTTCCTTTTTTCCATCATTGCCATACATATTTCCTATTACATTGAATTACATTCAATCTACACAAGCAGTAGCAGGTCATACTCAAGAGATTGAATCCTCCTCCACCCTCCAATGGAATCATGCACACTTTACTTGACCTTTGCAGAATGAAAGACAGTATCCCCAGAACACAGACCCGAAATCTTCTGCACTGGAACCCTTAACACCAACTAGCTGCAAAAAAAATCAAAATGTCATGTATCGCGTCACTCAGCATCTTGCTGACCAGTCATGTGATGTTGCAGTGTGGAATATTAATTTTTCTTAATCACGGTCTCACTCAGCAAACTTCCACACAGTCTATGACTAAATCAGAACATTACAGTTATAAACCTGCTGGATACTGCACATCATTATAAGTAGACATTCAAATGTATTTTTTTTTTTTTACAACTTTAGAAAGCTGCTGGGCTCATTTTCAGGTGCAAAGCCGGATTTCATTCTCCTTCAAGCTGCAATCATGTATGCATGATTGTAATATTACAAACAAGAATTGTCACCCAATTGTATGTATTTTGGATTATGCATATGATAATACTGAGTCCTTTTTTAAATATCCATGTCATATCTAAGAGCATAATTCATGACTCCTTGATGTGTAAGACATATATATTTCCTTCTTTTTAAATACCCAGTTTATTTCAAGCCATATTTATGCCTCAATGCATTGCAAACACTCTGCAGAAATTGATTATAAAAAAGCATTTTTCGTTTCAGACTTTGGTTTGTAACACATCAAATCCATAACTTCTATGTTTAGCCTTACTAAAGTTTCACTTTCTTCTGTAGTTCTTTTCAAAATGATTAATTCATGTAAATGATTTTGTCATGTTTTGTTAACTAACTACATAGTCATAGATTTCTGTACGCATCTTCTGGTAAGATGACAAGATGATGCATCTCAACAAGTGTATCCTGCAGACATTGGAAGTCAGTCAAGTATAAATCCAATGTGGAGATCTGACTCACGCTGAGCTGGCCATGCAAGCCTGGGTGTTTCTGTGAAACTGAGTGATCCAAGCTTTCTAGATAGAACAAACGAAACACGGGGGCAAATGTCACAACAGATTCTGAGTAGGCTGGAGCCTCGTTACTTCACACACAAGGTGCTTTGGACAAATTCCAGTTCCAATGAAATCAGGTCAGGATTTTCTCTCTTGCTAGAAAAAAACCCAAAGTCAGCAAAAATAATTAGTCATAGCAAACAAAGCCCCAGCCTGCAGGTCTTAAAAAGACACAGGCTGTCCCTGCTTATTTCTTCAGGTTAAGCTTGAAATAATGTCCTAACGTTTTTGTGAGGGCATTTTGATGATTCATCTGTTTCAGTTTAGGGATTTGGCCAGCCCAAATCAATGGGATATATATCCTAATAACGCTGTCCTTGAGGTGAGGGTCAGGTGCTCTACTAAGCACACAATACCTAATTTTGTGCGTGATCCCTTGAAACATGTCTGTCAGCTGGACTATCAGAGAGCAAAGTGCTGCAGGAAGGTGCAGATAAGCCTCAACGGCGATTTTACAGAGAAGTCATGTATTATTTACTCCACGTGTGCCGTCTCTGGGATGGTCCGAGCTCAGCCCTCTGATTGGACACACCTTTCTCTCAGCTCATGCCTTCAGAGTCTCATCCAGGCGGGGGGCGGGGCCTGCGCCGCATTAACACCCATGATTGGCCAGATTTAAAATAATAATAATATGCAGCTTTATCTCCGCGGGTTCGAGGAGCACGTCGCGCGTTATAAATACTGGCATCCAAGAAACCCGTTCGGCCACCGCTTCATGATCACTGCGACAAGGATGCTGCAACAAGCTCTCAGAGTATCCGGCCGGAGCGCCTTCCCCCTGGTGAAGTGGATGGAGAGGTGGGCCGAGGGCGCGTCAGCCAAGCCGCAGGCTCTGAGGACCCTGGACGACATGCCCGGGCCGTCGGTCGCCAGCTTCGCCTGGGACTTGTTCGCTAAACGGGGGCTGTCACGGCTGCACGAGCTCCAGGTACAATTATATTGTGCAATAGGGATTGAGTTAAAGACACATGCATAGTTACAGTATTTGCCTTAGGCTGCAACATAATGGGTGCAACATTCTTTTCTTTTTTTTTAAATGCTGAATAAGTACATGTCGTTGGAAAAATACTTAAGATTTGAGTTGAACACAAATAAACTTTCCTGCTTGCACCTTGAATGTGAAATCAGCCTTTGAGCATCAACTCTGCATATAGACAATTCTGCTCAAGCTCAAAGTAAAATAAAACATGCTGTTGAGTGCAGGGGGGCTTTAATATACATCTAAAGAGATCCCTTTTGAGATGTTATGGTCTGTTCAAATGTTTTAAGTTAATTTAGCCATCAGTTATCAGCATGTCTGCCAAGTAGAGAAGAATATTTGACTGATCAAACGGTGCCTATCAGGTTATGTAAGTTCAGAGAAAATTATCGAATCATTATTGGATTAGAAAAGCCTGCATGCATCTTCAAACTTCAAACAAGGACAGTGCATCCAAAGCCTCGTAGCCCCCAGGGTTTTAACAAGGTCGCTCTCCTCTGTCGTGTCCCAGCTGGAAGGAGTGCAGCGGTATGGGCCCATGTGGAAGGCCAGCTTCGGCCCCATCCTGACAGTTCATGTGGCGGAGCCGGCGCTCATTGAGCAGGTGCTGAGGCAGGAGGGTCAGACCCCCATGCGCTCTGACCTTTCCTCCTGGAAGGACTACAGGAAGCTCAGAGGACACCATTATGGACTCCTGACATCGTGAGTATCACTTCCTCCTCCCTCTTGTTGGAAACCCCTAAATCACAAGATAGGGTCAAGCTAAATGTAAACTTTCATAGTAAAACATATGACATTACTGAATGATATAATAAAGTAACTGAGGATTGAAAACAAAGACACTAAAAGAAAGATAAGACAGCTGTTCTCATGTTATTGATATTAAGCTACAGTGGTCAAGGGAACTCCCTCTAATGTGGTGAGAAGTAAAACAGAACTTACAAGACTTTCAATTATTTACCCTCCTACTTTCTGACAAATCTGTTTGTTTTTTACCGATTCTGAATGAAATAACGTGGACATCCCATTTTTATTCAGCCGTTAAACACTATTGAACCCCTGATTTAGTGCAGCTGAATTGTGTGTGCACACATGCAACACTAACATGAGCCTTTGTTCATTTTCACTGTGTGTTTCTAGTGAGGGGGAGGAGTGGCAGTCGGTGAGGAGTCTCCTAGGGAAGCATATGCTGCGACCAAAAGCAGTCGAAGCTTACGATAAAACCCTGAATGCCGTGGTCAGTGACCTCATTGCCAAACTTCGGTTCCGCAGACGCTCTCAGGGCCTCGTCTCTGACATCGCCAGCGAGTTCTATCGCTTTGGCCTTGAGGGTAAGGTTTTTATCTGTTCTGAGGTGTGGCAACATCATGCATCACTACACCGTGTAAACATTGGTAATTAGGCCCAGATACATGAAGGAAGCAGTATTTTGTTACAAGACTGACATTTGTTTAAAAGTAGATGCCTGTCAAAGCGTGTAGTTATTTACATCATGGATAGACAACAAGTGACCTTTAGCTCACCTTTCCAGTGGGGAGGACCGCAGGGAGTTTGGCTGCTGTTCCTGAGAGGACTCTTTTACAGTGAGATCACTCGTGAAGGGGATTTGGGGATATTTAACGTGAATTGTGTACCGTATGTCTCTGCAACTGCTGCTAAATTTAGAATCGGAAAAATCCACAAATTAGCCGCACTGATATTTAAGCCGCACGGGTCAAGATTGAGGAAAAAAGTAGCGGCTTATAACCCAAATTTTACTATGTTATATATATCGTCACTAATTCATAACTGTATGTCGTATTTTACAGTTTGTCACGATTGAGCTAATTTACTTTACTACATAGGCTACTTTTGAGTAGTTTAACACTGCATCATATTCTATAAAAATAAGCAACAGTATTCCCCATTCTCAGCCTCAAGGCTCCTCAACAGTTATTCGTTTATGATGAGGGAGCTACATTCATTCATTCAGTAATTTTCCTCTGCCAGATTTCCCCAGACTAAACACCGTTTCAGTCCATGCACATTTACTCTGTCATCGTCAAAATGATTGTTAGTGTTGAATATTTCCTAACCAGGGCCATTCTCCGTGCAGTGTTGAGTGGAGTGGCCAACACTGTTGTTGAAAAATAAAAGGTTACTTTCAGAAAAGCTTAAGATGTGGTTTCATCTCCCTTTGCAGCCTGAGGTTACGGTGCATTTCTGTCTCACCTCCTCATTTAGCTTGTTTTGTTCTTCGACAGGCATTTCCTCAGTGCTGTTTGAATCCAGAATCGGTTGCCTGGATGAAGTTGTCCCAGAAGAGACGGAGCGTTTCATCCAGTCGATCAACACCATGTTTGTGATGACGCTTCTCACCATGGCCATGCCAAAGTGGTTGCACCAGCTGTTTCCAAAACCCTGGAACATCTTCTGTCAGTGCTGGGACTACATGTTTGACTTTGGTAGGTCATTTCTCCTAATCATTCACGTTCAATGTCAGTGTGAGAAATAGGAGCAAAATGTATGCCCACTAGAAAATATTAACTCTAGTGATGATTGTAGGTATGTATGTACACTACCGTTCAAAAGTTTGGGGTCACTTAGAAATTTCCTTATTTTTCAAAGAAAAGCACTGTTTTTTTCAATGAAGATAACATTAAATTAATCAGAAATACACTATACATTGTTAATGTAGTAAATGACTATTCTAGGTGGAAACGTCTGGTTTTTAATGAAATATCTATATAGGTGTATAGAGGACCATTTCCAGCAACTATCACTCCAGTGTTCTAATGGTACATTGTGTTTGCTAATCGCATAGAAGACTAATGGATGATTAGAAAACCCTTGTGCAATTATGTTAGCACAGCTTAAAACAGTTATATGCTGGTTAGAGAAGCTATAAAACTGGCCTTCCTTTGAGCTAGTTGAGTATCACAGAGCATCACATTTGTGGGTTTGATTATACTCTCAAAATGGCCAGAAAAAGAGAACTTTCATGTGAAACTCGCCAGTCTATTCTTGTTCTTAGAAATGAAGGCTATTCCATGCGAGAAATTGCAAAGAAACTGAAAATGTGTCTGGGTGACCCCAAACTTTTGAACGGTAGTGTATGTATGACACTATTTTACAAAAAAAGATATATTTAAAAAGATATAATGAAAATAAATTGTATAAGAATGAACAGTAACAGAAAATCAAATACATGAAAAATAATAATGTATGAGCAGGTGACAATCTGCAGACCTTGCGAAAGCTAACACTTCACATGAAACCAAAACAAACCTTTCTTATTGGCTGTTGCTGGTTTCCACTCAGCACTGGGTTATTGTCCCACACACTCTTACAATAACGAAAATACTCATCCAGAATCTGAATCGAACGTGTTTAGATAATCACTCAAACTGGATTGGGATTAAAGTCCTTAACCCTCACACACTACAACATCATCTGTCTTGAACATCCGTGATTAAACTGTGCTTAATAAACCTAATTGTGTTTTTCCCCAAATTAAGAAAACAGATCTTGTGCAGGTTTTTTGGTACTTATTAAGGAGCATAACTTGATACCACCTTATTAAAGACCACATGAGAAAGCTCAGGTCTTACTGTTGTGTCTCACCATCTGCATTACATACCGCACCCTCACTCAAGAAGAAGTCATAATGACTTCTAATCTCTGTGATTCTAGCGAAAGGTCACATTGACCAGCGTCTGACGGCCGAAGCAGAGAAGGTTGCCCGTGGAGAGGAGGTGGAGGGCCGTTACCTCACCTACTTCCTGTCGCGGACCGGTCTGCCCATGAAGACGGTCTACAGCAACGTCACAGAGCTGCTTCTTGCAGGAGTCGACACAGTAAGAAACATCGCTCTGTCCCCTTCTTCACTGGACTGTGACATCAGTTCTACCAGATTCATCAACCTCTCGTGCACCTTACCTGTCCTCTCAGATCTCCAGCACCATGTCCTGGTCGTTGTACGAGCTGTCCCGTCACCCTGAGGTGCAGGCATCGCTACGGGATGAGGTATTGAGCGTGCTGGAGGGTCGAAGCATACCGGAGGCAAAAGATGTGGCCCGCATGCCTCTCCTGAAGGCCACAGTCAAAGAAGTGCTGAGGTATAAGTCAAAAGATTCTGATTAGCCTCCTGAATACATGTAGTTTTCAATGTGCAAGTTTTATGTTGCTCACATTATTGAACTTTTGTTTTCCAGGTTGTACCCCGTTATTCCTGCCAATGCAAGAGTCATTACAGAGGGAGACATCCAGGTTGGAGGCTACCTCATCCCTAAAAATGTGAGTGTGTTGAGAGTCTTTGTGCACTTTGAAATCATTTGTCGTCTGCGATGGATTCAAATCTGTCCTCATGTCATGTGGTCGCACTGCAAGTATTCCGTCATACTGGGCTGAATGTGAATGTTACACATATCTGACTGTAGAATCTTTCCATCCAGACTCTGATTACCCTTTGCCACTTTGCAACATCGCGGGATCCAGCAGTGTTTTCAAACCCAGATGAATTCCAGCCCCGTCGATGGTTGAACAAGGACCAGGCTCACCACCCGTACGCCTCTGTACCATTTGGGGTCGGAAAACGCAGCTGCATAGGTCGTCGTATCGCTGAGCTGGAACTTTACCTCGCTCTTTCCAGGGTGCGTTGGCTGGACTTAAAAATACTTTGATATAGATGGGTAGTTTGTGATAGGACCTGATTACTGTAATGAAAAGTGCATATAAAAAAAGAAAAGCGCATATATTCAGCAGTAATTTAATTTCTGATTATATGTTGAAAATCAAAACAGCTTTAACCTCTCGTCAGTCATTAAAAAATGTTTTAGTTAACATGTAAAACACAGTTGTCTCAAGACACTAACACATTATGTTGCATGCTGCATGTACACAGAGTATTTAAATGATTTAACAAGTGCTCTAGATTGTTTCCAATTAAATGCAGTTTGTCATAACCTTATTTTCAACAAATCCTCTTGCTGCATTTCTTCTTAGAATAATGAAACTTAAAGAGGATTTAAGCCATTGTGTTAATCCAGTTCCTAGTTAATTCATTTAATTACTTAACCCAGGGATTTCAGTTAAGAGTCACTAACCCACACTTAGCACATGATGAGCACTTGTAAATCTGTATTCTCTGTTCCCTCCAGATTCTCATAGAGTTCGACGTGAAGCCGGACCCAGAAGGGATTTCTGTGAAGCCCATGACACGGACGCTTCTGGTTCCTGAAAATGTCATTAACCTCCAGTTTATTGAACGATGACCGACTTTCCTGTGCTAATAATCTATTACATGAACAAGAATGTGAGTCTCTTCGCAGTAGAGAGCGCGAGCAGACAGAGTTATCGCAGGAGCCGAGAGCCTTAGAGCGGACCTTCGACCTTCGAAACGACAGAGGCCAAAGCCCTCCGGACCCGTGACCTCGTGTGTAGAGGCTGACGTGTGAAGACGAACAAATGAATGAGGGATGAACAGTAACAGCTCACCACTGAGGCTTTACTCTGGGAACGGTGGAACTGCAAATGTAATACTGTGAGTTTGTTCAACTAAAATCACCATGAAGAACTTTCTGCACAGAGGCCAAGAGCAAGCCAGTGATCTCCTTCAGTACGTTGCAATAGTCAAGCTTCAGACTTCATGATGAGTGTCAGACCGTGTCATAGAATTTGCAACAAGTTTGTATTTGAAGCAGATTTTTTATTTTCAAGTAACCCCTTCCTAAATTGGATTATGACCTGTAATCTTCTACACTCTTAACTATATTCAGCATTTCCTGTGTGTGCTGGACATGCAAATATTTCATTTTATTAGTGTTTCTGTATATGAGTCTGATATACACAGTGTGCTGTCCATGATTTGAGTGTTAGGAGAGTCCCAGATTGGTACATGAAACGTTTCTTCAGCTGTTACTGAGCTTCTTTGAGAGTTTTGCGTAGACAGGACGTGGAACATATTGATCAAATTGTATTTTATAAGGTGCTTATGGTGAATTTTTTGTGACGGATTCCTTTTTTGTAAAAACGGCAGCTGTTTATTATTCCTGTGTAGGAATGCCACTGTTTAAAATCTCAAACGTAGGCCCCTCTGCACCCTGGCTTTGTCTGTATTGTTTGTCAAATGTAAATATGTGCCACAATTCAACAGTGCAGCACAATGCAACTTTATCTTTCTTTCTTTTTTTTTACTTACTATGAGTGATGTACCACCACTTTGTAAATGTTATAAGCTTCAGTATCTGAATTCTTTATTTATTTTTAATTTAACATGTTAAAACTGTTACTTTAGATGTCATTAAATGGTTACAAGTTTGACTGTTGCTTATTTGTTGATTTTATTTGGCCAAAACAATGAGAATCCAGTTTACATCAATAATATCACCTGTTTCTTTTGTGTTAATGTGATGCCGACTTGTCTATTTAACAAAAGATAATCCCCTCTGTCATGATTCAGCATTTGCTTCAAGGTCTAACACCATCAGCTGCAACAGATTAGGTCCCCCGATCAGATGAGTGTTCTTAGTTTGATGCCAGTGAAACCAGGCACGTAGGCGGTCATTTCTAAGAAATACAACACAGTGTATCAAAGTTCTTATGTGACATGACCATGTGGAGTGTGTAGTGGGAACATTTAAATGAGTGTGTGTGTGTGTGTGTGTGTGTGTGTGTGTGTGTGTGTGTGTGTGTGTGTGTGTGTGTGTGTGTGTGTGTGTGTGTGTGTTAGAAGACTGTGAAGCTAAAGACTTAACTTGATTTGAGTATGGAGAGATGAGCGGTTGGAGTAACACCACTAGAGTTGAGAGAAATGCTGATTGTGTTACTCTTTACTGCATAAACCTGCACGGGCATCATAGACACCATACAACTAGCCAACTGACAAAGAGTATGGTGTGCAGATTGATAGCTAGAGAGGTGCCAGTTCGCCTCCCAGGCACTGCTGGTGGGCCCTTGGGCAAGGCACTGAACCTCAAACTGCTCCCCAGGGCACTGTAGTCACTGCCTACTTCTCCTACTAATATGGGTTACCATGCAGAGACTAAATTCCACTACATTGTACTGGGCTGTAAATACAAGTTGATTCATTCGAGTACTTTCGCATATTACCAGAGCAAAATTGGTCTAAGCTCTAGTCTTAAGTGCACCATGCTGCCCTGAAAACAAGAAGTAAAAATAAAAAAGCACAGTTTTAGTGGGCCTATTTAAATTACAAAAAATATTCTGTAAACAATATACACATTACTGACGCACATGAATATTTTTAGTGCCCCACGCATGAATGTGTTTTATCAATATTGTACATAATGTATTATGTCCATGCCATCGAACAATAAAGCTGATCAATATCACTCCAGTCCAGATGAGGGCGCTAATAAAAGTAAAGCTGCCAAACGCGATAAACAGCAGGAAGAAAACAGACGAGCAGAGCAGTTAATGCTAACAAGCATACGTCAAATTCATGTAGCCAGTTAGCCATGTAGCTAGCTACAGAGGTGCTTATAAAAGGCATACACAGACTATACAGACGTCAGTTAACTGGGTAGATACCCCAACAAAGGACAATAACGAGGAAAGGTGAGTCACAAAACAGCGTAGCTAACGGCAGTTGTGTGAACTCGTTAATTCATTCACGCTAGCTGTCGCAAGGACGTTGTGTTAGCTAAGCTAACGCTAGCTAGCCAATATAAATTACCGTTATTCGTATCAAACTGGTTTAGTTAACCCAACAGACTGTGGTGCTGCGTGGTCTGGGCAAGCTATCGTGCCCGTCGCGGGTTTTATTTTTATACGAGATATTCCACATTGAAGGCAGAAGCAGAGGTAGCACGGCTAACAGTACATGTAAACAAAGGCTTAGCTAACGTTAGCTGAGTTTGGTTAGCGAGTCCATTCTCACTCTATCAACAAAACACAGATACTTGATGATGGGTCTCACTCAGAGTGCGGAAGTAACATTGTGGCTACATTGGTTTCATGTTAGGAGTAAATCTGTCTGTCTGGGTATAACTTTGACGTGGTATTTCCAATTGAGCAAACGTAAAGATTATCATGCTTTCATTCAATGTTGTTAAGATGTTTACTGCCTAGGAATAACTTGAGTGTTACAAACGGATGAATGCATGCGTTCCACATTTATTTACCAGGTACCCATTAGAGCCCAATAAAAAACTGCTTGTCAAATTGAGATATTTCCTCCTGCATTTCACAGATGAATTGCTCACCTCACAATTAACCCAAGATTTACAGCTAGCTGCACTTTCCAACAAGAACAAACTATCGTTAGATTGTAATAACTGTATGTAATCAGAATTAAACTAAAGCTTATGCTCCATAGACACTGCAAATCTGTGGAGCCAAGTGAAAGGTGTATAATGTGAGCCATTGGAAGGATGTATAGTCCCACCTTGTCTTGAATCCTGCTACTGTCCTGAGAAATGTCTGGATGATTTCCTGATGTGTTTCATGTTGCGACTGAACAGATGCAAGCTGGGGACCCAGTGGTTGGTGCAGCGATGGCAGGTGCTGGTGCTCAGAGTCGGTCGGAGGACGAAGAGTCACTTGGGGTAAAAGATGTAAAAAGGACAGCAACACAAGCGTTTGGCATTAGTGTTCCCAAACGCAGAAGTTCATCCAGGTTAGAGTTATACTGTTGTATATTTAATTATTCCAGCTATATATTAGTATAATCAATTTGTTTTGGATTGAAAAGCATTGATTTGTTGTTTAATGCTGCTCCATTACGTTGTTGGTCTGTGGCGCTGATGTTTAAAAGGTGATTGTTTTTTACTTTTTTTATACAATTATGTCCTTAGATCAATAAAGAGGAAGAAGTTTGACGATGAATTGGTGGAGAGCAGTCTCGTGAAGTCATCCAGTAGAGTCAAAGGCCCTCCTGTTATAGAGCCTGTCCGCTGTTCAGGGAGTGAACCTTCATCTAGCGAGAAAAAAAAGGTACAGAAGATCTTAGAGCATTCTTGAAGGACCTCATGGCAAAGAAGATTAAGTTAAAGATGTTTGATGGATATTTTTGTGTGCCTCTTGTCAGGTGACAAAATCAGGAATGGCTCTCACACTGCCTCTCACAATGGTAGTTAACCCTGCACCCATCACTAAAAGAGTAAAGAAAAGCAAGCAGCCTCTACATATTACTAAAGACTTGGGAAGATGGAAACCCACTGATGACCTTCTACTTATAAATGCAGTGTTGCAGGTGAGTAATATAAACGTTAAAGTCATTGTCTGAAAGGATTGATGCTGCTTACTAATTAATGTGACTAGTTTGTGATCTAATGTGTCTGTATTTGTCTCTAGACCACAGACCTGACCTCTGTTCATTTGGGGGTCAAGTTCAGCTGTCGTTTCACGTTGCGGGAAATTAAAGAGAGATGGTACGCTCTCCTCTACGATCCTGTCATCTCGAAGTGAGTAGAGACTTACCCGGTAGCAGCTTTACTCCCTCACCCTCCGAAGTTTCTATATTAGGTACAAAATTAAATTCTCTCTGTTGTCTCTCTCTTTAGGCTGGCATGGCAGGCCATGCGTCAGCTTCACCCAGAGGCCATTGCAGCAATCCAAAGCAAAGCTCTCTTTAGTCAGGCTGAGGAGGGACTGCTAGCTAAGATTGGTTCAGTAAGTGAAACTTGTACTTTAGGAGCATTTCACTGTTGTAGTAAAATAAACGTACAATATCAAGCAAGTTAATCAGCTTTGCGTTACCAGTCTAATGGTTAAGAATTCATTGTTTAAATGTTCACATTTGACCACTGCATTCACAAGCTATTTTGTATTACATTTGTCATTTAACAGACTAGTCAGCCCAAACTGGATGGGTTCCAGGAGCTTTTGAGCAAACACCCCGGTGTCTTTCACCCATCTCGCACCCCCAAGAGCCTGCTGGTACACTGGCAGTTGCTGAAGCAGTACTACCTACTGGATGATCAGAGCGGTACGTTGAGGTGCCCACACATTTATACAAAACATTGAGTACATTATTTTGTTTTACTTGGGCAAATTGCAAAAAAGTCCCTTTTTGTACTCGCAAGCACATTGAATTATGCATGAAATTGTGAGTCCAAACCCCCTGGGGCTGTTTTCCTAAATAAACGGGTGCGTTTCAGTTCTGTTTGTAATGGTCTTGTTGGCTTTGATTGTTTGTTGCAGTCCAGCCTCTCCCGAAAGGTGACCAAGTCCTCAACTTCTCTGATGCTGAGCAGATGGTTGATGATGTAAAGTTAAAGTAAGGCAGTATTAATGTTTTTGTTGCTGATAAAGTATTTCATCATATTCACACTTAAGTAATTTGAATCACTAATTAATTGTTCGGTTTGTTTTTTACAGGGAGAGTAGAGATGAGGTGTTAGAACATGGTAAGAAATTGGATTATAAAGACACAAGTTGAATACAATTCATCGTGCACTGCATACATTATATCTTTAATAATCGTATGTGTTTTTTTTACATAAAGTCCTTACATCTGATTTACCTTCGTACATTCAGAGCTGATGATTTCCGATCGTCACCAAAAAAAAGAGATCAGACAATTGGAGCAGGAGTTGCCCCGTTGGCAGGTCCTTGTGGACAGTATTACGGGTTTGTAAACTTTCATTCACCAAGCACAAGCAGATGGCTTTTATGTTTTTAGTGGGTTTTTTTGTTGAGGTTTCCAGTTTAGTGCAACTAAATTGTTTGTGTGCGTCATTAGGGATGAGCATGCCTGATTTTGACAACCAGACACTGGCAGCGTTACGAGGAAGAATGGTACGCTACCTCATGAGGTCGCGAGAGGTAAGAAATCTTTCAGAAACACTTACAGAGGAGCAATGTGGCGGTATTATGTCTGTGAAAAGGAAACAATTAGAGGAATTTTCACTGTGAATATGTTTTTTACTATGATGATTCAAGCGGCCGAAATGAGCTTCCTCCGTAGAGTGGCCGGGCTCAGCCTTAGAGATAGGGTAAGGAGCTCGGACATCAGGAGGGAGCTTGGAGTCGAGTCGCTGCTCCTTCGTGTCGAAAGGAGTCAGCTGAGGTGGTTCGGGCATCTAGTCAGGATGCCTCCTGGACGCCTCCCATTAGAGGTTTTCCAGGCACGTCCAACTGGTAGGAGACCCCGGGGAAGACCGAGGACACGCTGGAGGGATTATATCTCCCGGCTGGCCTTGGAACGCCTCGGGGTCCCCCAGGATGAGCTGGAAAGTGTTGCGGGTGAGAGGGAAGCCTGGGTCGGCCTGCTGAACCTGCTGCCACCGCGACCCGACCCCGGATAAGCGGCTGATAATGGATGGATGGACTATGATGCTAATTCTCTTCATATTTTTGTTCACAAAGATCACGTTGGGCAGGGCAACCAAGGACAAACCGATAGATGTAGATCTGTCGCTAGAGGGACCTGCCTGGAAAATATCAAGAAAACAAGGTGAATAAACTTGTACGCTGTTAGGTTGTAACTTTATATTTATTACTTCTTATTGCGTGGATAATGCTATGGATACATCAAATAATGCTCATCTCCACTGAACCTTATTTGCGTTTTCAACCAGTGGAACCACCGTCTAGATTAGATTTGGGCCCTGCTGTAGGTGTAGTACTCTCCAGGAACTTGGTTAATTATTCACAGCTTCTGGTTGAGGTGGAATGTACATTGATTGTGCTTTGTTTCATGTTACATGCATGCAGCATTTACTAGCAAAGCCTTTATGTCTCAAAGAGTTCAAAAGGTCAAGTCATAGTTTTGAATCAACAATTGATTTTATTCCAGTGTATTTCTTTTCTTGATTTCTTTACAAATTAGTTTATTTTGTATAGCCCAAAATCACAAATTACAAATTGCCTCAGAGGGCTTTACAATCTGTACACATAGGACATCCTCTGTCCCGGGACCCTCAGATCAGGAGAAAGTGATTTAAAAAAAGAAAAGAAAAACGTGGAGAAAAAGGGAAGAAATCTTGTTCTTCCCTGTTCTTCCCATGTTGAAACTTAGTAATTGTTTCAACTGGCAGAAATGTATCCCCCCTGTTGCTGCTAAAAGTAACCAAACTACCAATTATCAGTCAATCATCGTGATGTCTTTTTTTAAACAAAGTGCTATCTTTCATTAAATCATATTGATGTCTACAGGAATTATTAAACTGAAGAATAACGGAGACTTCTTCATTGCCAATGAGGGCAGACGACCCATTTACATAGATGGCCGACCGGTCTTGTCGGGAAACAAGTGGAAACTCAACAACAACTCAGTGGTGGAGGTGTGTGGAGGCTGTCAACCATTGAATATATTTGAGTGGTGCTACTGAATGAGACGTGGTTCTAACACACTGTATCTGTCTTTTCAGATTGCAGGTCTTCGCTTTGTGTTTCTCATTAACCTGGAACTCATCTCACTTATAAAAGCTGAAGCAGCCAAGATGACGCCGCAGTGAAGTTCAGCTGAGGAGTGAACATACAGGACGCACTGGCAGCCCAGTCGGTCCAGTCGGTTCCTCTTTGTTCAACAGCGGTTAACAGTTTATCTCATGAAGCGCAGTAGAGCTACCGCGAATCACAACGGCAGCGGCCATGTTAACCTGAAATGTGAATTTTAAACAGACTACAGCTAAATCCTGGAGCAAGGTAGTAACAGGTGTTACTTCTTGTTTGGACCGTTTCCATGTTGTAATGTAGACACTCTCACGGTAGAGCCTTGTTTTTTTTCTTTTTTTTCTTTGCCAATTTTTCAGAATATTGTATTTAAATTCTGTAGTAAAGCTTTTTCAAAATATTAAACTTGTATACACAAAGTTCTGTTTCCAATCTACTGTTGAAACATTATATTTCACATCCCAACAAAAAACTACTGTGAGCAACATCACATTCTGCATTTGTTATTTCTCTAGTTGTAGACAAGTAGTTAAAGCAGAAATTATGAAATGCAGTAATCTGCACGCATGGAGAGGGGAGAAAGGGACTTTAGGTATCATTTTGCTTATTATCTGTGGCCCGAATGTTTCATAGTATATCTTTAATATGAGAATATCTATATGCTATGAAAGGTATGTCCATATTTAATTTTTCCAAAATGTCTGATTGGTTAGAAATCATAACAATGTGCCTTGCACACTTGACCACAGAGCACCTGCGAGTGCAACTTCCTACTCTTAAAGTAAGCACATAATTCACCTCCTGGATGACTCGCACATGATATGAACCAACAACGATTAATGTTTAAATTATATTTGAGATATATATATCAAACCAGCCTCCACACAGATGAGCTGAGATCAGAAGCTGGGAATGGTGGAAAACCTGCAAAATTATATATTTTTCAGATTTTCTTGGGAAGCAATTAAAACTTTGTATTACACTTTCTTTTTTTAAAACCAGCTTTACAAATTGCCTAAGAGTGACTTAAACTGACAAAAGATAATACGTTATTTGAAATGTAACATTAAAATTAAGACAAGCATGAATTGTTAGAATAGATATTATGCTCTAGATTCTAGATCATTTATTTTTGCTGCAGTAACGATTTTGTACACTTTGCCACCAGGCGGTGCTAACGAGCCCACACGGTGTAAGTGTGTGTGTGTAAGTTATTTGTAATTGTTCTGATCAGGATGAAATAGGCTACTGAACACCTATATCAGGGTAGTAGGTTACACAGATGTAAAAACTATAAAAAGCATACAAAAATCCATATGAGATGGAATAACTATACCGCATTATTCAAGAACAAATGACATTGAACTGACCTTCAAAGAAAATCTTTCTGACATTTACAGCCATAATACATTAGTAGGTCACACCCAACTGCATACCATTTTTTTCCAAAACAAATATGTATTTAAGGTGTGTGTAAAGCCTGACTGGCCCGATCTTTATATGTGGAAATGCCTGACAGATGTGACCGGCACCAACAGTCACCGGTCGTCGACCACCAGGAGAGCGATCCTCCAGAGGATTAATCAGAACCTACGCTGAAAGAAAAGAAGGAAAGGTTCGTTGAGATCATCATGGAGAAGCTGGTTTCGAGAGTATTGAGGGAATGAAAACTGGACGTGACCGTAGTAGTAGTTCTTGTTTTGTTTTTGTTTAATAAACAAATATACATTTTATATCAGAAAAATACTTTTGATACTTAAGTACAGAAAATATCAGATACTTTAAGACTTTTACTCAAGTAGTATTTTAATAGGTGACTTTTACTTTTACTGGAGTAATTTTCCAGTAAGGTATCTTTACTTTTACTCAAGTACGGCTTTTGGGTACTTTATACAACACTGCCTGTGAGTCATTCTCCCTATAGGTTACATTCGTTGTTACTCCCCGCCTCCAGGCTTCAGTCGGGGAACATACATGTAATGGAGAATTCCCTCTGTAAAAACCTTTGACTCTAATATTCCAATTTGTGTTCTGCGAATTAGCACATATTAATAAAGCTGTTAGCAGATGTGGATTGTATAGCGATCCTGGCGTGTATACCCGGTGTTAACCCAAATATAATACTGGAGGAATAAGACAACGTGGGGCATCACTTCAGTTTCAGTGGAACTCTGTAATCCAAAAGTAAAACTTTATTGTCACATGTCAACATGTCAACTTCAGCACCGCTAATTGGCTGTTCTATTTGTCCATCAAACAGTAACTGAATTAACCCTATAAAGCCTGCATAACGCAATACAAATATATAACCTACAATAGAGAACACATTTCCTTGTGTATGTTAGGCCAAATAATACTAATTCAATACTAACATCTGTTTATCTCACTATCACATTTAATTATTTAAATTAATTGTTTATAATTTAAAGGCCTGGATTGCTGTTTGGACAAATATTTTACAAATCAATTAATGCTAATTAATAGTTCAAAATGAGCTCCATCTCAACCAGCTACAAGAGTAAAACAATGTTTTTAAATTAATGCATCAGTAATAATAATATTATGATAGAATGCAGTGTTCCCAAAGTCATGAGACTTTATTAGGGTGGCCAAATAAAAAAGCAGAATTGACAGGTTTCACAGCTACACAGCTCATGAGACCTTCACTGACCGCCTGAACCCAGTAATTGCAGCAATAACCAATCTTCTTATCGAGAACAACTTCTTCCTGTAAACACAATAACATGTCACTCAGTCCGTTACAATATAATAATACAAATTATATACATATATTGAATGTATTTATGTATACATATAAATAAATGTAACAAAACAAACTAAACTTAAAAAAAAAACACATGATAAATTATGTCACAGAAGAAAAGAAGCCTTCGCTGAGCCCCTCCCCCCTCGGTTACTGCTCGCAACCGTCAATCATGTTTCTTTATAGCAACAGTAGCCAAGGGGGAGGGGCTTGAAAACCGCGGTTGTGACGTCACTGGCTTCGAGCCTTTGATCTTGGCTGAAGCCAATATTTAGAGACAGAAAACTCTCAGAGCTCTAACCCATAAGATCATCGACCTGAAGTTTTAAACCAACAGACTTTGAGGAAATTGGATAAGAGAATTAACTGAAATGCCGGACTCTCAGTTTGACGGTTTAAAATCCGACAGCCCGCTGGAAGAAATGTTTGAACTCCCCATTGATACAGCCGAGAAAACGGAAGGAGGCCAACATTGTAGCATTTTTGAAATAGAACCTTGTATGAACAAAAACAAGGAACGGTTCGTTGAGATTATCATTGATAAACTGTTTTCCAGAATATTAAGGGAATGCAAACTGCACGTGACCGTTGGGGATCCCAAGGTCACCCTTCAGAGTCTGTTTGAAAGGACGTGGGCCAAAGTTGAGGGTGTCGACTTTGATCTTTTGCCAAAATACTCAAAGAACCTCGACAAGATCATTTTCAAAGACCTGTGCAAAAAGCTGGGCGATGTACAATCGGTGATGCTGTCTATGAGAATGGAGGAGAATGAGGAGCTTATAAATTACATCGTCAACTCTTTCAGCCGCTGCGTGACGCCACGAACAGAACGGGGGCCGAGGCATCACCAACATCTGCAAGGCGCTCTCCGGTTGTGTGTTGCCTACTGCGGTGGCAGCAGTCCAATATCACCCACATATATACAGAGCGTCGCCAACTTCAACTTGTCCGTGGGCCAAGGCATCACCAACATCTGCAGGGGAAGAACCCGGGTCGGTGTCATGTGAGGTGTTGTTTTAGGTTTTTTTCCGGGTGATCCGGTTTTTCCCAGATTGATTACTTAAAAAAAAAAAAAAAGAGTAGACTACTGGGGTGGCAGCAATGGATTTTCACCGGGTGATCCAGTTTCCATAAATATACAGTGCAATAAAAAAACAAAATTAACTGAATTTGCTCATCTCTTTCTTCTAATCCTTTATGTATCTTACAGTGGGGAAATTATTCTCTGCATTTACCCATCCTTAGTAATTAAGGAGCAGCGTGCTACTGTGAAGCTCCCGGGGAGCAACTGGGGGTTCAGTGTCTTGCTCAAGGACACTTCCACATGCAAACTATGGGGAGACCAGGGATCGAACCGGCTACCTTGTGGTTTCAGGACGAACACTCCCCATGAGCTACATGTGAACTTCACATAGTACAAAAGTACTAAGTACACGGACATAAAACGTCATTAATAAATACATGGCGAAATGCCTGTACTTTCGTGGAAATGTTTATGTTACGCCGTTAACAGGTTTACGCTTGCGCATGCGCATGCGCGACGGCCAAGATTTTTGGCGTTTTGCCAAAACAAAAACAGCAGAAAGGCCTTTTTGTTGGGGATCAACATTTTTCTTCCTCCAAAGTGGGGCGTGACAAAAACAATTTGAGAACCACTGGTCTAAGCTAAACAGTGGAATAACTTGTCCACCAGGTAAACCTGAACATGCACACCTCTCTCGAGTGTGACAGCGACTAGAACCGCACAAATATGTAAGCTATTGCATTGTGTACTTAAACAGCTCTCTAGGAAGCAGTGTTCTGGTGTATGTTTCTGGGGCTTTTATTGTGAAGGGGAAAACGGAAGCAGAGGAGAGGAAGAAATGTTCGAGGGAAGAGTGAGAAGAGAATAAAAGTGGTTGCCGTCTTGTGCAAACTAACGGAGCACCATGTTGTTGTTTTATTATTATTGTACAGTTTAGGCGCAAGATAAACCCTCGGCTACAACTGGATTTAACTGGAGGATACACTTTTTTTTCTACACGTAGATCTTAATAATAGAATATAAACAGGACAAATCGAAATCGGATGGGAAATGTAACTCAGCAACAACGCAAAAAAAGTTGGACGTGGCGGGAAAATCTCTAGTGGGAGCCAGGAGGCATCCGGATGAGATGCCCCAACTTCAGATGACTCCTTTCTCCTTATATGTAGTTAGGTGTCGGTAGGTGCCACGAACTGCCAGTGCCAGTAAGCTGTCAGAGAAGTGCCACGAATCGTCAGATACCTGCAACCAGTAGTCAGACAGGTGCCACCACTAGGGGGCAGTAGTCACGGACTCGCCGCTGCCAGTAATCACACTCTGTCTCTAAAGTTCTGCTGATTCAGTGAACTTCACATTTGTATAAAGTACAATACAAATTAAATACCTTCTATATGTTGGGTAGTTAAATTATTTCACAATGTTTGTAATGTGTAAACTCTTAAATCTTAAAGTAATTAAAGCGTAGCACATATTTAATAAAATATAATACTAATAATTCAATAACATCTTTTTATCTCACTCTTACTTTAGTTATTTAAATTAATTTTCATAAGTGAAAAATATGCAATCTAGACATCGTTATTTATATTTTTCTAGTCGCCGATCCCTGATAATGTTACATTGTGAGCAACAAATCCGTGTTTAAATCAACAGGAGAGCTAGTTAACGTTAGCAGTACCGTAAACTAACGGAGGTTTACTTTAGTTACGGAGCAAGGAGACCAAATAATAATATATAGATCAAATAATAATTGTATTAATTAATAATAATAATAAAAAATGTATCTCACTTGTATTTCCTGTCAATCTTTTACAAACCAATTAATGCTACATCCTAAACAATTTCACAATAAAATACTGGCAGCAGAGACGGCAGTAATTTATTTTAACCGTATCTTATCATATATTGGATTCCATTATGTGATAGTAGAATAACTGGGTTTCACGGTAATTCTTTATGTACCGGAATGTTACCGTTCATTTACAATGGGTCATAAAACCTGCTACTTTTATATTTAATTCCCCACAACAACAACAAAGTAGGAAACACAAGAATTCATATTCAATAAAATATTGCTGAAGTGTATTACTTGTCCTCAATCATTTATACCGCCGACCTCAGACATGGTGATATAAGACACGGAGGAGCCAGAAACCTCAGACACTGAAACGTTTTCAGACGGAAGTTTTTTTCCTTTCCTTAATCAAATAATATTTCACTGGTGTTTCTGAATGCGAGTAACGACAACTTGGGCGTGTGACAACTATGACACGGCAGGTGTGGCTGAGAACCCAAGAAAGCGAAGAGTCATGTGTGAAGTTGTTTGTATACGAGCGGTTATTGAGAAAGCTGCGAGCAGCAACACCACAGGCTAAGAATTCAGCCTGTTCTGAGCAGGCATGCTTTGAACAAGCACTGCATGAGTAATATTAACAGTGAAAACACTCACAATTCCTTCTGAAGATGAATATCATAAAATCTTTCAGATCTATTGAACCAATTTTGTGAACTCAGGTGAAAGTCCAAATGGACTGCAAAGTCTGGATTTCCTCATTCATACATTTTAATTATGTTTCAACAATAGCGCAGACTGTAATGCCCGATGTGTCATTATACAAATTCTTAAAAAATATATTCGGCAGGGCAAACATATATTCCACGGAACATTTTAAAATACAGTTTTAGTTATAAACTGGATTACATTTGTAAATGTTAAAACACACATCCAGAAGGTCCAAAGAGATGACTTATTTGCTATTAGACTGAAAGGATAGCTATCAGTAGAAACCTTGATTATCATATTTTCTCCTTTTATTGTAGTTATAGTGATTATTAGAAACACATTTTGACCAGGACCAGGCACATTCTCCACCAAACCAGAGAGCCCCCTGCAGGATAGTGGTATTTAGGTTTACTGACCCGTCTGTACATGTTCGGGTGCTGGGAGAAGTTCATGGCCCAATAACAGTCGAAGCAGGAGACTACTTAGTGTCTACTCTATAGTGTTTAAACATTACCAGTAACTGTAAATAGTAATTGCAGTTTGTCAAACGCTAATCCTGAGCATTGTCATTCGGGTTCTGTTTTGCTTTTTCTTCAATTTACAATTTAAATAAGATATTTCAGTATTTTCTGCATTATAAGAAGAGCAGAAATAGACATGACTGTTTTGCTGGATTCAGAAGGTTTCTGCCGGTCATTAATAAGCACTTAAAGTGCTGCATAAAGTATTATGGTTTTTGGACACACTACATGCGAATAATACACCACTGAAGGTGCATATAATTATCAAGAGATGATTAGATGCCCACCTTCCAGTATAATCAGGAGTAATATAAAAGCTGTATTAGCTATTGTGCAGTATAATTACATTTAAAAAAAAAAAAAATCAAGTATTTGTACTTTAACAATTAAAAGGCAGTATTGCAATATAAATGCACATACACACATATTACACACCTTTTAAACCTCTCCTATAACACAATAAAATCTGGCAAAGCTACATTTGTGATCTACCTATAAACTGAGAAAGTGGTATATGGTGGATGGACATGACAGTAAGACGGCACGTTGTTCCTATGAGTCAGAGTCCTCCTCCTCGCCATAGTAGCGGTTCCTCTTGATCATATCCTCTGCACTCAGCTCCTCTGCATCACTTCCTTCCTTGTCCTCCTCCCAGAAGCCCACATCCTGGGAGGCGCGGTTCTGTTTTGGCTGTAACGGTGGAGAAGGGGAGATTTCCGGGGAGATGCTTCTAAGAGCGCCTTCTTCTACCGCCATCTTCTCTGCTGCTGCCTTTCCTATCTGTACTTGTTTCTTCCTTTCTTCCTGTTGCTCCGTCACCTGTTGCTCCTCGGAGATGGCCTCGCTTTCATTTGCGTCTTGGCTTTGAATTTGAGGCATCGTCTTCTCTTTTTTCTCCTGCTGTTTCCCCTGCTGAGGCTCCGGTTTATTCTCTTTGGGTGGTTCTCCAGATGATTGTTTTTCCTCGAACGATGTTCTCCATTCCAGCAGGGATTTGAGAGGGCGACGGGGTTCCCTGGGTCCCATACTGGCTGCGGGGCTGGGTTTAGCTGCGATTGTAAAAGGCCGTATGCGCTCCTTTAGAGAAGAGCTCCTTTTCAGGCTCTTCAGTTCAGCTCGTTCTGAGCTCTGGAAGGATGATGGCGCCTCGTCCCCTGGGGGCCACTTGGATCTCCAGGGTCGGCCTGAAGAAATTCCCTCTGTGACTGGACTAAGTGCATCTGTCTCAGAGTGGCCTTCACCAGCTGGGGGAGGCCAGGCGACCCTCAGCCTGGGTTTCTCAGCCAGCTTCTCGGTAGACTCAAGCTTCTCACCAGACCTGGCATGTGTCTGCACACGTGTCTCCAGTAAGGCAGTCAGGTCTGTCACCTTAACCTGTGGGGCCGTTTCAACAGTTGGGGTCTCCGGTTTGTCCGCGATACTCTCAGCTGGACGCGTCACCACTGCTGGTTCCTCTTGTTCCTTTGGGTTCACCGCTTCCTCACCTTGGTCTCCATCTTCACGAGGCTCCCAAAGCTCCTTGTGAGGCCGATGGCCAAAGCCCTCATCGTAGTTGCCTTTAGCTTTAAACAGCTGGTTGAAATGGGGCTTGCAGTAGACGCTGCCATGCAGAGAGGCATAGCTACCAAGACTTGAAATAGAGAGCAGCAAAGATATTATTCAGAAAATGTTCCTTTTTGTGGTTCTTGAACAGACAGCCACAGAGGGGGCATTTCACAAACATATTAAAAGCCATGAGGAAGATTCAGGGAATATGCAACAGTGCAAGACTAACCTGAGCTTTGTGCTGCAGTGAGCACAGCGAAAGCAACTTTTGTGGTAGACATGCTGAAGAGCCATCAGTCTCTCCAGCGGGTACACAGTCTGCAGACAAGCGATGCACGTCTCCTTCACCGGTGGGCTGAACTTCTACACACACACACACACACACACACACACACACACAATAAACAAGGGTTGAATTGAATTTTCTCTTATTGATTCATTCATGTCTCCTGCTTGTTGGTTTTATGACAGACTCACCCTTGATGCTTTGGGTTGCTCGCCGCTCTCCCCTGAAACAGACAAAAACACTTCAGTCACTGTTGTACCTCAGAAGCCAAACAAGCTATCAATCAAGGTCAATCAAACCAGACTTTACTTCCTTTTAGGTGCCAAAGTTATTTGGGTGTATTCACACTGTAGTGTCCACTAAGACTCACCATTGCACTCAGGTGCAGGATGTTGGTTCTGATTTACTGGTGCAGATGTTTTAGGAGCAGGCACCTCTGGGGCCAGACCCTGGAGGAAACGCAAAGTGAAAGAAGAGAGGGAAACAAACACTTGTGTAAACTGGCTGTTACATAATTAACTGTTGTGTATTTTCAGTTTCTCGGGTTTAGGTAGGAGGGAAGAAATGAAAGAAAAGGGAAGACGGCAAACAAGGCACAAACAGTAATATTAGTGGGCAGATCTGCGGAGGAAGACATGCAAATCACTAATACACAATGTTGCCTTCATACTACCATAGGTACACCTAACCTTTGGCTTGTTAACACATTTTCTTCACTTATCTATTTATTTACTTTTTTACAACACTATCGGATTATGGGTAAATGTCTTAATTCCCACTAATTTAGAAAATACACATTTCTTAATGTAGGCCACAATACAATAACTAGTTTCATAAAATCAAAGATGTTCAATAGTTGTTTGAGAAGACAACTGGCCCTTTGTTTTAAACTGCAATTGCCATTAATTTAGTTCTGACTATTGGCCTTTAAAAACACTTGAAGCATATTTTTATTCAAAACGTACTGTTAACCGGTAATTTCTAACACACATTAAAAACATGAACTCACAGAGCGAGAGGTGCCTTGCTTAGAAACAGCAGCCTGGTATTTGGCCATCTTCTCCTTCATGGATGTGGACTCCAGTACTCTGTCATGCACAGACAGACCTGAAGCAGAAGAGATAATCACACGTAAAGCTTTCAACTCAGATTAAATCTATGGCTGCATTTCCCCAAAACAGCAAGTGATGGCTCTTCAGTTTAAAAGTGCTATTCATGATCCAGTTGTGGCACATACTATTGTGTTCCCAGAGACAAAACTGATTGTAACACAGTAGTTTTGAGAGTAAAGGTTAGGCACTTTAATTATTCAAAGCGCTGTGTGTATTTGTCTTTACCACCATGTTGGTCCATGTCCTCTGATGAACTACTGCGTAGTGTTGTCCTGCCACCCTGTAAGAGTCAAACGATCAGTGGAATCAGAAGTTCAGTTTACAAACTTGTATGCACCAAGTACACCAACACCGTTTCCTACCCTAGCTGTAGTTTATTGGATGTATCGAGTGTTTATCTGCAACATCATCAATTCCAACAAAGTGTTACTGCCTCCCTCTCTTTCAATCAAACAAACCATTACTCTAACTGTATTTGACTTGCAGTCCAAAGAAGCGAGACTATTCCATTGCACTTACTAAAAGAACAAGCTCTGTGCGTGTGTGCCCACGTGCAACACTAATGTGTTAACCAGACAGTTTTGACCAATTCAAATAACCCATTGCTTCAGGCTGCTTCACTGGGACTGTGGAGTCCTGTTGTGCCACCATCTTCCTCAGCCACCTAAATGCAAACACCTGCTGCATTACACAACACTCAAAACAGCAGTGAGACGAGGGCAAGGGTGCATTCACTTGCAGTACTTGTGATCACTGGTTAAGTGTTGCAACACTACGAGTCTACCCTGTAAATGTTCACCAGTAACTTTTACACTTCTTCTTTCCTCGTAGTAACGTAGTGGCGTGAGTCATACTGTGAAACACATTTTTAAACCTGCAACAAAAAGGGCTGTGTTCCTTTTTGCTTCAATATTAATATTAATTTATGAAGTGGTGTGACGACTGCTGCACATGTAAAAACTGGGAAATCAAAACCTAAAACTGAAGCCCAGGACTGTTAGATATCCAGAATACAGTGAGATGAAGCCAGTTACCCCTCAGAGCTGATGCTCTGAAGTAAGAAACAGCCCTGGGACAGGAATGTTCCTGCATTCCTCTGTTATGGAAGGTAAAGAGTGGCGAGCTTGTTGTTTGGGGCTGGGAGGGAGAGAGACACCAAGAAAGAGTGGAAGGGAGAGACAGTCCTTCGTCCAGGTGGAACAAAACTACTTCAGAAAATACAGAAAACAGAGAGAACTAACACATAACTGTGTTCAGCACTGAAAAGGGTCAAGGAAAGGAGCTTGGCTTTAACGGGTGACTTCTTATCTCTCTTTAACATGCGTTAACTAATTACATAGTCCCAGATTCACAATAAAAAATAACGTTCTGTTTTGTTTAGGATCAGTTAACTTTAAATTTGCTGTAGGGCGAGATAATTAGTGCATAACAAGCCTTGTAAATTAGGATCAAAGTGGTTACGAGTTCTTTCAAAGTTAGCCTTTAAAGCAGCTTCAGGTTACGCAACATAAAGTTGACGCGTTCATAACACTGTGTCTCAAATGTATCAAGAGAAGAAGCTGCCAAAGCAGGAAATGATCTGATCTGTCTGTAGCTACCTTGCCCATGGTATCCTCTCCCCTCTCAAACTTCATCTTCAGGTTGGTCAGTGGCACTCTGGGTTTTTCATAAGAGGCACAGGGGCTGGTTGGAACTTTCTCATCAAGCTTTTCAGGTCTTCCATGGTGTTTCAGCTCATTGCGGTCCATCCCGCTCTGCTCTTCACCTTCGGACGCTTCTGGAGCTGCTGCGGGCTGCAGCACACGACTGGCTGTGAGCTGACCTCCCTGATCGGTCGGCAGGCCGGGGCTCTTTAATGGAGGAGAGGGCTCAGTGATCGAAGCGAGCCTCGCCAGAGCAGGAGGCCTGCAGCGAGTGCTGAACTGGCTCGGGGGTGGGACAGAAGAAGGCTTCCCCTGTGCCTGCTCCCAGCGCTTCTTCAGAGCACTGAGGTTGCCCAACCGCAGTGAGGGTGATGCACTCTCAGAAGACTGTGAGCAAGACAAGAAGAGATACAAAATTAAAAAGTTAAAAGGATTTCACAAATAGTGCCAAATAAAAAGCAACAGTATACATTCAGTTCTTCTTCTTTCCATTCTGTTTACAGGCTGAATTATAAAAGTGTTTCCATTTGGCAACCAACACAGCACAGCTCCTCAAAGCCCTATTCAGCAAGATGGAATAAAGGAAACAGATTAGGTGAACAGCTGTTGAAAGTTGGTGCAGGAAGTTGATGTTTTGCTGATGGCAATGATTGGCTCAAGATGGAGATGGCTGAGCTGAGCATGTAGGCAGACTTTTTTCAGCTGCATTCCTTTCCACATGACAACTTCACCTTTCCCAAAAAACACTATGGAGTGCTGTGTTCACCACTCAGTCATTCATGACAATAAACATGGCGAGCAGCAAACAGAACCACAGGAGGCACACTACGGCCATGTGACCTCTGGGAACTTCCTTGAAATGACACGTTAAAGAAAGAGGATATGGACATGTGAAGAAATCCCTCTCATATAAGTAAACTAATTTTCTAATAAATAATAGAAGCAAGCTTCCATGCTGAGGCCAGGTCAGTGGGAAACATTAACACACTAATCAATTCTAAAAAAAAAACAATAACTACAAATTATAGTTTGACTCAATTTAAAAGACAATTTGAAATGAGGAAGAAACTAAAATACTCAATTAGTCCCGAAAAGACTTAACTACATAGAGTATGAGTACATTAAACAAAATCTGGTGCATCTACAAGTATGTTATTTGAACATGCACAAACACAGACAAACAGATACACAAGAAAGAAATAAGAACATGAGAAAAAAGGGACAAAACCCCCAAAGTGCACAAAAAACTAACGCACAATTACTGTCTTTGTGAAGCAAGTCCAGGGTGAGCGGAGAGAACTGGACAGTGACAAGATTGTTCCCCTTTTGTAAGCAAAAAGAGAAACTTCTGTGAATGCGTTGGAGAACCCAAACGAGGTGTAAACCAAAACTTGACAGCAAGAAAAGTGAGAGTCCTTTGGTTGGTCCTTCTTTTACAAGTCAGGTTGCTGAAAGACAGAGATCTCCCAGATGTTTGCAGCGAGACAAAGTCTGCTCGTAAGAGCTACTCGCCCTTTAACAGCAGAAAAGAGTATGAGAGAGAGAGTCAGAATAACCAGGAACCCAGAGCAGGAAATGATACATTCAGGGAAAAGTTAACTCTTTGTTCGCTGTCAGCTTTTCCACTCACAAAGATAACTTCAAAAACACTCATTCATGCAGACAAACAAAAGTTTAAGAAAACGCAAAACAAAAGACACAAAATGTATTATACACATTAAGATGGAGAAAAAAATACCAGGACAATAAAAGAACAAGAGCTATTTAAAAAAAATCATCATGTGAAAGCTGAATTGAGCCGTTACAGAGTTTTATACAGAATTTGGCCACTGCTCCGAGCTTAGATACACGGAGGTTGTAAAAAAAAACAAGCTGCTAACAGAAGTACAGATCAGGGCAGCGTCAGAAGAGACACGTTACACTATTACAAGCAGAATGTTTGGAATTTCTCTTGGGGGGCCATAGATTTCTCAGCTTTAAAAGTATTCACAAAATATGTTAGTTTACCTATACAGACTACAATTTGGAATCTCTTTGTTTAACACAATTTATAATGCATGCAAATGCATCCTGTTCAAGCTGGAAATTAATCTGACTTGATTGATGGGAGTGTTAAAGCCAACATATAAGAATAAAAGGGAGATAAAACACGCTCTAAAAGTGTGATTGCTCCTCTACAATTCACTGATCAAAATAACTTGATTTTTCCAACATGTTTCTTACCGAGGACAGACAAACTAACAAGATCCTGCAAAGACAGAGCACTGGTTTATGACAATAGTTGGCCTATTGTGTTCTGACTCACACTTTGTGTTGGAAGACTGAGCAAAGTTATTAATTATTCGTATAAGTGATGTCCAAAAACGTAATAATAAATCAATAATAGCAAGGATAAGCAGCCAAGTTTAATGCTGTTTCTACGTAATTTATCAAAAGAACTAACAGTTTCATTGTTGCGTTTGAAAAGTCCCCCCTTCCCCCAACTACCAACTCCCCCTCTCACACACACACACACACACAAACAGACAGACAGACAGATGGTCTTTTGCGCTGCTCATTCAAATTTGTGTTATCCTTGAATATTTGAACTGGACTCCCGTACTCCTGTACCAGTGACATCAGCTCACATATCCACAAATACTATTGGTTCCTAAAAAATATCACAAACTATGAATCAATCAAACTAAAATGTCTGTAAAGAATTAACCTAACAACCCGAAATATGCCTTCAGAGCATCTTTTAAGTTGTATTCTTGAAATGCTCCATCTACTTACACAGGACAGTACAGATAGTAGATTCATACCAAGTTTCTACTGGAGTAGAAAACACAAACAAAGTCTCTTTGGTCATTGTCATTACCAGCCAGATCATTAAACAAAGAACACAGAAGCTGACAAGCTTTTAAAGCAGCTGGCTCACCCCAACAATGGCCACATTTAATACAGCAATATTACCTTATATTTCCTCATGAGCTGATCAGTTACTCATTTAATCTCAGTCCTGCTTTGTTTATGCGTCTTTCACACTGACAAAGCAGCTCACCTACAGTTGGATCTACAAAGAGCATTTCAAGGGGATTACACTGAAGTAGGATTATGGGTTTGATAGCCTGCCCATCTCAACAAGACATTTGTGTTGGCATGGTGAGTGTGTGCAATAATTAGTTTAGCTTCACCAGCTACTGAGCCAATGAAGCAAGACATGCAGCATACACACACTTCATTTAATCATGTAGTTTGCTAGGAGAGGCTTATCAAAATGCTGTAAACAAGATGCATCATTTAGATTTTCATGTGAGAAACTTTGCCATTCGTATATCAAATTCAGGAACAGCTTTACAATACTAGTTCACAAACTCCAAGCGATGTCTCCATCATTCTTTACAGTTATACTTACTCCTTTTTTCTTCTCGGTACTGGACACCTCCGCAGCTCTCTGGTACCTGAGGGAGACAGACACAACACTGACCTCTGGTGACTCAAAACAAAACCTTCAAAACAAGAATTGTGGCTTTTTTCTTTTCAAGAACCTTGCCAGACATTCAAGAATTGAACACTGAAAACAAAGATTTTCATAATTTTTAGATTGTATTTAGATCACAGCTTGTTTAGATATAGTTTTAGACATATTCTCTGTGTATTCATAAACATATTGAGAGCTTGATTAGCTTAGTCAAAGGGGCAATCCCTTGTTTTCTGGCTGCAGAAATGAAATGCACAAGCAGACTCAACAACAGTCTGAACTAACCTAATGCAGCCAGAAGTGGAACTCATACATTTTGTCCAAAGTCTTTTCAACATACAGTAATATCTGTTGGAACACTGGGGGAACCGAGATTGTCACGAACAGCAACAGCAAGACCAAACACGAAAACTGAAAAGAAAAGAAAAGAATAAAAGACCGAAAACCAGGTGTTACTCACTTGGAGAAGCGTTCAGCAATGGCATTGTTCTTCCCTCGGCCGCTGAGTGACAGCTCCTTCGCAGTGACACGCAGGGACTGTGCCGCCCAGGTCCGTCGATTGAATGGACCACTTTCCATCTCTGGCAGCTTTCTAAATACCTGAAATACAAACAACCATTAGCCATGATTATTACTACACCTATTGTAACTCTTGACTTCCAAATGACGTCCCAAACCTTTACCAGAGAAAACTAAACTTCAGACAGGAAATCATCCTGGATTTGAATTTGTTTGCATCTATTCAAAACATACGATCGTCCTCTCCATCCTCTAGTCCACTTTTCATCCGACTACAGATTCACCGGACATCTACAAGATGTGGGTTAGGTGATTGAAACCACCATTCTGAAAAGTACTGCATGGCAAACCCACTTAGACGTACCGACTCTTCAGAGAGTTGGTAGCAGAGTAGAGGACCCATCTGCTGTCGGAGATCACTGATTTGTTCGTTTGTAACATGCTCTCCATCAGTTTACCTCTCGTCACACCAAAGCATTACCTGACATGCATACCAAAGAGTGCTTGCCCATGCTTATTATCATACAGTTATGCATGCAAACAAACCAGTCGACATGTTCAAACTTGCACTCCGGCCCGTGCCGCATGATTACAAGATGGAAACATAAGTGTGAGCACATTATCATTATGAGAGGATAACTCGCCATAGGCAACGTTCACAAAAGACCAGAGACAAGCAGCGCCCCACAACCGTACTGCATAAGGCACAGAGTCTTTCTTTAACTTCACTCGAACAAACCTACACTTAAATAAGGGCGACAGACCGATGATGCAGTTTCAGTGTCTGGAGAGACTGTCAGACCATGAATACTCCATTTAGTGTTCAGACAGTATATTACAACCATGTGTTTAAATCACCACCGTGCTACAGCTGACTCAATAATAATTTCTCTCACTATCTGGGCCTTTTCCCTCAGGTGCACCTATTACATCACCACTGAGATGCAAAGCGATACTGGTGACAAGTAGAGTGTGGACTTTTGACGAAACTGAATTTGAACATAAAAATGTCTTTTTTTAAAATTGTATGTTAAATCTGTCTGGATTACCCGTTTAGATAAATATAATATGTAATTTTATATATTAAATATTATTATTTTAATGTATTGGCAAGTGTTTGTTTTTCTAGATGGGGAGAAGCAAACATTAGTGATACAATGATATTAAGAACGGTCCATTGCTCAAGTTATTTTATTATATTTCTTAATTCTGAATTGCTTTGGACTGTTTACTCTTGCTACTGGCTTTGAGACGCGATGGGCAATTTAACTCCCCTTGTCTGTTGATTAGTTGTATGTTGTGCTGTGTTTAGTTAGTATTCAATGGGTTCCTGGGTTTTAAGCACAACATAATTTGACTTGATGGCCATGCTGAAATGATTTGTTAACTTCTCCTTTCTACACTGTTTGTCCTTTTGCAGGATATCAAGCCAGCATGCACTGCATGACAGGCCGAAAGGGACACACCCTGAACAGGTCAGCAGTCCATCCCAGGGAAAACACAATGGGAGTGAGGTAAGAGTCTTTTGCATATCCTCGAACTGTTAAAGGAAGCCTGAGCAACTATAGAAAAAAGGGAGAACACATGAACTCCCAAATTACGTGTGAGTATCAAAACTGAAGTGTATCTCACTCATAAGAGCACAAAGGGAAGAGCAGAGCCGAACAGGACCGTCTTCTGAAAACCAATACACAGCCGGAAATGCTTGTGATTATTTTAAATAAGGAGTAGGGTGGGGTCATAGCACGCTTTTCCTGTATGTGAAACAATCTTAGCGTTTTACATTTTGAATTTCTTTTGTATTACCGGGTTTGGAAACCTAAGAGTAAAGACAATACATTGCCTTCTGAAATGATCAATTTATCTCTAGGTCACAATTAAAATCAAAAAGAAAAACTGCACAAATTTAAATTTGCATCTGCGTGTGCAAAAAACTTTGCAAGTCCAAGAGATAATAGAAAGATTTGCATTTACGTATCATTGGTTTGGTTGAGCTTTGTTAATGGAATTTATTCCACATACGATTCGAGGCATAGTTTGCAGTACTACTAATAATGAGCATTTTATCATTTGTGTATGACAACAGGTCAAGTTAATCTTTTATAAATTGCCACACTATCAGGTCACATTGCACAAAGGATTATTTGCGTTTCCTCCCAACCTCTGGGCACAATTACATTAATTTGTAGAGAATATTGACTAAAACGTTATGAATCAAAAGGTAACAAAGGTGACAAAATGTAAACAAAGGTGGTCCTGTTTCAGCCAGGCCTGAGGAACACGGAAGGTAGTGCCAACCATCAAAGGCTATCTGATATATGTGCTTTTAAAGTTCTTAATCGAAACAGCATTTAGCTTTATCTGCATCACGTGTTATCAGTGAAAGGTGGATACTGAACTTTAACCCTCGATTCAAGCTAAGTTTTCTTTAACAAGTAACCAGAGCAGTCAGATACAGTATGACTCATGAGTAAGGAGGTGTCCGCATTGCTTAACGCACGATTGACCTAAAACGCTATTCAAAAAGCACATTATCTGTTGATTATATGGAAATGATTGAGTTTGAACCGAAGAATAATTATTGAGGCAATACAATAAACTTGTGTTGAAGGTTAGCAGCGTCTCTCAGAGGCCAACATGTTGTTTGGAGAAGTTTAATTTCAGGTGTGTAACACCGTACGCGCTGGTAGAGAACTTGTGCGACGTAAAAGCCAAACTGTAGTTGTCGTATTAGTATAGTTATAACACATTTCCATTCAGCATAGTGTAACATGTAAGTTGTATCTAGACTGAAAACAAAAGCCTCCAACAACGACTCAGCAGCTGGACTGGTTTGGCATCTATTATCTCGATAGAAAGCGAGTCCTCTGGGAGCACGAGTATGTGCACCAGCGGTGCTATAAAAATCAATCCGAACAACAGGCTCGTTCAAATTTTCTAAACACTTACATTTGGTATTTTTTACAGCCCTAGTTCGAGTTATTTGCATATATTTTCACGTCCTTGCTCTGAGTTGTATCTTACCTGTGCGAACTTCCGTTGTCACTCTTTTTGTGAAGCCTTGAGACACCTGACACTAGCTGCCACCGCTGCGTCACCGCCCGGTGAGGTGGAGTGAACAGAAAGGTGTCGTGGGAGTGGAAGAGCTGGGTCATGTGATTTTTTGCACCAATGATCTCAGGTATTGCATTACCCCTACCTGGTACATGTATGCCGGTTTGAGCGCTTGGGTGCGCCCCCCGCCCACCCACCCACCCAAATTCCTGAGACCAACAGGCGATACTCACTTATTTTTCAAGTGACTAGGTTCAATTAAAAGACCATTTTAATTGCTATAATAATAGCATTACTACAATTACTACTAATAATAACAATAATCATAAAAAAACCTGAATTTATATAAAACATTTTCGAGAAAATATAATTAGAAAATATGAATAGAGAAAAAAAGCTGACATTAATCCTTACATAAAACAAATAATTATTCTAAATGAAGCCAGGGTGATGTAAGAAAGGAGCGGTGGCGTAAGGAAGTTATGATTGCCCCAGCGCACGCTATAATGAGTCCTAGTGCACACTAGTTAAGCGTGCACACACACACACACACACACACACACACACACACACACACACACACACACACACACACACACACACACACACACACACACACACACACACACGTATTTACCAGGGACAGTGCACATTGCTCAACATTTCAGTTTCCACCTTAATTCTTCTTTTCAATTCACTAAAGTGTGGTGGTTATATGACAGTTTCCCATTTCTTTATACACAGTCCTTTGCATTTTGATTGAACACTGAAAGGTCTTTTGAGTTTCAAGGGTTGGGTAGTAGAGTATGGTCTGCTTCTCCACATTCACAGGTGGTTGGGCCAGTCTCGCAGACCCATCTGACCAGAGCAACTTTTGGACGTCCCGTTCTCGTTCTGAGGCAGCTTATTGTTTTCTATTGAGCCCATGGTGCTTCAGGGCCAGGGGGAAGGTTTTCTGGTTTCTTCCAGAGACTTTGTTAGGGGCTGCACAAGGCTGAGAAAGCTTATTCTTGACTTTAGCAGTTGGGCCGGAGGGTGACATCCATGGAGGAAATGGCGTTCATCATTAGTAGATTTTATTTTCTCGACTGGCAACTTTCCATCTAATATCAGCAGGGGCAATGTCAGTGAGGAGGTGGAGGTGGCTTGTGTTGGTGGGTTTCAAGCAGCCAATGATCAGGCGGCAGGTGTTGTTCAGTGCTCGGTCAAGTTTCTTGGCATGGGCTGACCTCTCCCAAACCAGACATGCAAATTCCACAGAGGAATATCACAGGGCCAGAGCAGTAGATCTAAATGGATGTGCTGTAGCTCCCCATTTGGAGTTGCTCTGTTTCCGTACAATGTTGTTACTTTGTATTTTGTGTTATTGATGTGCTCCTTAAAGGAGAGAATACAATCCAGGGTTACTCAAAGGTAGAAAGGGTGGGTACAGTGCTCAAATGTTCCAGACAATTTGATGTTAAGTGGTCAGTTGGCTTCACGTATTGTGAAGCCAGCAATGGAAGGAGCAGACTTGGGTCTTTGCAGGGTTTGAATGTTGGTGGTTGCGCTCGTAATAGAGGAGTAGCTCATCTTAGGCTGTGGTGAGGTTCGATTCTACTGCTTCGAACAAGTTCTCTTGAGATGTTACACAGATATCGTCTGCATATGAAACGTTCAGTGTTCTGGCTGGTTATTGGTGTAGAAGTTATAAAGTAGTGGGGCCAGGTAGGCCATTCGGACTCTCCTTGTTATTCAGGACAACAAAGAAGCGCCTATCTTTGAGAAGGGCTCCAATGAAGTCTGTGAGTGCCAGGTCTTTTGTCAACTCCAAGATCTTTTTTTAGGAGGAGGCGATGGTTCAGTGTCATACGCGGCAGACAGATCAACAAAAACGACTCCTGTTACCAGTCTTTTCTGGAATACGCCCTCAATGTGTTAAATGAGGTTCATAAATTGGCTTGTTGTAGATTTGCCAGGTCGGAATTTGGCTTGTTCAGGTATGATGGCTGGTTCAGCAACAGGGGCAAGCCTGTTGAGAATCAACATTACAACACAATTTGATACAATACACAAATATCTTCCGAAAGCAGATATGTACAAGATACACAATCAATACAAGAGCCTTTTTCAATCACCAACATGCCCCATGTTAATTACCTAGTTTCAGGTAAACATGCAACCCAACCATTACGCACAAAAGAAAAGAGCAGCGTAAAGAAATTAATGAAGAAATCAACACTGACACAATTGACGATTACGTAAACGACCCTTTGGGACGAGCGCTCTAATAACAGCAAAAGCTTTTTCATAATTATAATATTCATCATCGGCTATATTAGCATTTATTTTTATTTTTTAGAATAATTATTTTCGGATTTGGGGCGAAATACACTTCAGACAATCAAAGGGGCAGCGGATTGAGCAACTACATCTACCACAACATGCACGTCCCTGTTTTGTGTAATTTTAGTGTCCACTCCTTCCTTTTCATCTGCGTCTTTTCAGCCGTCGTTTGAATCTCGCCAGCTCGCACCACAACACCACATAATGCGTAACATCTCCCCGACAATACACATAATGGATTAACAAGCATATTCTGTCCACACTCTCAACCAACGCTCACGGGGAGCTGGTCGAAGAAGATGACCCCTTTCTCTTCGCTTGAGGAGGCTTTGCTGCTGTGTGGGGGAGTGGGTTACATCCTGTGGCGTTTCCTGTGTTTGTAAACTAGACGGTCTTGAAAACGTCGGGCGAGTGGAGCTGAAAGGTAGATGCATATATCTTCGTCTTTCTCTAACGTACTGTGAAGCTGTTTTTTTTACTGTGCATGTAGTGGTCTGCTATTCACCTCGTAAACATTCATGCTCGGAGATTGCAGCGAAGGGATTTGCTTAATATTACAGCGTCAACGTCGGCTGCTAGCTCGCTAATAGACGATAGCTCCGTCGTCGGGAGGGGGAGGCACTCGCAACGACGGCCATCACGAATGTCTTTATCGCTCAATCTTCCCTCGAACCAGTTGAGCTTTTGTCTTATGGTGTAGCCGCAGTGAAACGATTCATTAGTCAAGTATGGGCGACATGCACTCCCGTAAAGCGATTGTATCCAAACGATGAGCAGGTGGGCTTTAAAATGTTGGATTAAAGTGACTTTAACCGTTAAGTGGGCGAGGGCGCCAGCGAGCGGCTAGCTAGCTGTTAGCTTCAGCTAACTAACGCTAGGTTAGTAGTGAAGGCCAGCTCAGTCGTATATTTATTTTTAAGCAACATTATGTTATGGTTATGGCATGACCTCTGCTGGAAACCAACACCACAACAGTCGATGCAATTAAACTAACGTTAAACGGCCTTTAGGTCTTTTTATGAGCGTTAGCGTTATGCTTGCTGTCTATTTTCTTAGCAACGTCAGCTAGCTAGCTAACAACGCTAATGGCGCAAGCAGTGTAGCGTTTAAGTATATAGTTTATGTGTGTGTGTGTGTGTGTCTCCATCTGGCCCTCGCTAAACTATACAATGGCCCACAAGCGTAACAGTTAACTTCTCCCACGGTTAAGGAAACATAACAAACAGAGCCAACACGTAACATTAAATCTCGAAACGCCATCACAAAAATACAGCAGTGTTTCTTTGAGTAAGATAATGGCCTCCTCCTAACATGTCAGTTAAACCCCCACCAGATTAGCTCCGGTTAACATGCATAGTTAACGTTATAGTTTACATCCCAGTTGCTAAATGTTAGCTTTTGCATTCCCCGTTCAGTTAATGATAATTACAACCACTCTCACGTGGAAATATTTTACAAAGACTTCTATTCAAAATGTGTGAACCAAAAGTTTTGCTTCAAAAAGTTGTACTAAAAAACGAAACTAGGTGAAGGATATAAAAAAAATTAAATCAGGAATGAGGACTTTTCTTTTTTCACACTATTCTTTGCCATGTTTTTGTATACTCTCAAAGTGTTGTATTCTCAAAGACATGTCTTTGTCCTCCATAAACCATAATCCCAGTACACTCAAAATCCAATACATTGAAAACCAATTGAGACATTTGAATCCCACATTTGTTATTATGTAAAGGTGGTGTTATTGGTTTCATCTTATTTGAAGGAAGAGAATGGGAGCTTTTTTTTCTGATTGACACTGGTCAGTTTAGGTCGTCTTTAGGCTCTTTGTGCTTGAATGTTGAATTGGAATTTTGTTCTAGGAACATTTTGGCTAAATAACAAATTATGTTTTGAGAAATTGATATAGCGTAAATTTACTATTTTGCCATGCTAGAAAATCTCAGATTTAAGAATGTTAGTTGCGTCATCAATTATACTCAAACAGGACAGTAATCTGTAGTTTGCATGGCTGTGCTGTAGAGATTTCCCCTCCAGATCCCTTTTCCTAAATGTCTGTGCAGTCCCTTCGCATCTTTACGTTTCAACCCGTTTCCCACAAGTATATTTACCTACTAACTACTACTTACTTTATCTCTGAGATTCTTTTGAAGGAAAAGTGCGTTAAAAAATTAAATGCATTATTATTATACTGAGAACATTCAGGTGTACTTTGTGGTTGGATTGTCAGCATGCAGTTTACTGCTAGTTGTAGTGGTTGGTATCTGAATCTTAACTGGCTCCAGATATATATATATATATATTATATATATATATATATATATATATATATATATATATATATATATATAAAAAAACACACAGTAGTGATACAGCAAAATTCTATCACTGTACGAAGACAAATGTATACAACTCAAATACCTTTTGAGTTGTATTGCAAAAGAATGTTTTAAGGGCAACACAGAGCAATACTGGACTGTTTATGTCCCGGGTAGCAGTTATAATTGGAGAATGCTAGGCAAAAGTCTCAGCTCAGGTTGACTTTAAATTAAATTAAATTACCCCGCAGACCAATGTGATGAACATTAGCTAGGCATTTCCCCACACCTAAAAAGATAGTTATTCATGTTTTATTTAATTTTGTTAATGCCAGTCACCCACTGCTAATAAGGTAGGACTTTCAGTTTGGCAAATTTAACATGCCATTGAGGAAAATTGCCATCATAACTGGACTTAGAGGAATGTAACGAGAAAGACAGCGAGTGATGCTGTTGTCATTTAATGCTTGTCTGTTTCATCCACATCCTCCTCTTCCTCAGTTTTAATGCTAGATGAGTGAGGTGGGTGTGGCTTCCCACCAGCCCGACCATCCTGACTGACGGATCTCTGGATGACCTTGTCCCCACCCCTGTCCCTGCGCTCACATACACCACAGCAATGTCACATCTGCCCAGCAGCTCAGTCCGCGACCATATGAAATGGGTTTGTTTTGAGAACGCCAAAGTGGTTACAAATAACTTTCCTTACAGTCTTATGTCACTCAGGATGTTGTCGTTGATGCTAGCTTGGCAAATGCCATGTGACTGGCAATATTGTCTAAGATGCAGATACTTTCAAATTGCAGACCGTTTTTATATGTTTGATAGAGTTGGTAAACTGTTGCTCTTCACCCTTTTTCTTCGCAGGCGGGGCTGCTTGGCTGCGAGGCTGTCCTCTCCAGTATGGCACTGATGCAGGCCAGCTCCATGGCCGCTCCACCCAAAAAAATGATGGCCCCCCTTGGCCATGGACCACCGCAGAGAGAGGGACCCGACCGAGCTCCCCAGGGCCATATGATCCTCCCATCTGGAATGAGCTGTCCACCCCTGGTTAGGACCCACTTCGGAAATGTAGAGTGGAAATTGGCCTGTTATATGCTATTCTTTTTAATATTGTGAAGAGTGTAAATGTGTAGCCTTTATGAAGTTGAACATTTTAGTGTGGAAGGACTTTGCCTCTAAATGCAGTCATGATGATTTATTGTACTTCAAAACAACCCCCACTTCTACTTAGAAGTGTTAAACTCAAGCATTGGAATGTGAGTTCATGTCATACATGCTTTTAAGGACAGAACAAATATACTGACTACCAGGCTATACACCAGGGCAAATAGTTTTAGAAGAGCCACACATCACATTGGCCTCCGCAAACCTCTGTTTATTAAAATTTTGATTTGTTGGATGATATTCCTCAATCAGAAATTATTCAAATTGTTGTAAATCATGTTAGTCTTATTCAAATCATGATTCCAAATTTACAAAACCCACACTATTTAACGCTGGTTTCTTCCACTGCCGGTCGCAAAAAATGCACATAATAGAGGTTCACATTTATCACTTCTTTTTAGTCATGTTCAGATATTCTGTTCTTAGTTTTAAAGGTTACACCTCTGAAATTAGGAAATAATCTGAACCTTTTCTGCTTCTGTAGCTTATCCGGAAGGAAGGTGAATTCCAAGCTCCCCGCCTGCTGGATGAGAAGGAGATGAGGGCCAACGAGGATATGCAGCAGAAAAAAAAGAATAGGAAATCAGTAACGCCCTGCAAAGTGAGAGAACAAGAAGGAAGGGGAGGGAAGGTCAGTGGCTGTGGTGGCTAAATAGAGAAGGGTCTACATAGTTAATTTGAATTTTTCCTCATTACATATAATGGAATTAGCCGTTTGCACAAATTTTTGGAAAAGCATTTAACTTTATTCAAGTGCGCCTCACTTGAAGCTTTCATGTGTGCACATTTTGTTTGTGTGGGGGTGGGGGGAGGAGCTCAGGGAAGATGTGGAGGGGGTGGAGGATCTCCAGAGAGGAAAGAGGGGGAGGGGAGCAGAGTGAAGCAGAGCACAATAACTGCAGTTGTGTGCATAACAGGGGGAGCAGTAACATGAGGGCATTAGGCCATTCGAAGGGATTGTGGGGTATTTGTTAAGTTAAACGTTAATTACATGTCGAGGGGGAAAAAACTGAACTTTTACGTCTTTCCTGTTCATACTAAATATAAATGGGGTTTTAGAGAAGGTAAACCATAAAAAATATACACGAAAAATTTGAATTTAGTCTGCAAAGTCTCTAGGGTGTTATAGAAATTATAGCCCTTACATTTACTGAAGTTTTCAATTTTCATCAAGTCCTGACCAGTTGTGGGTGGGAATGTAATTATACCATTATGCCATTGTGTTTTTGGTAAAATGCACTATCTGTTTGTATTATTAGTTCACTGTTGAACTGGCATATACATTATGTTGAACCATTATTCTTATTGTCCTCAATAGGGCACAGGTGGAGATGAGAATGGTCCGTCATCCAAAGTACAGAAAAACTTTATTTGTGATCACTGTTATGGAGCATTTAGGAGTGGATACCACCTGAAGAGACATATCCTCATTCATACAGGTATGGGTAATGCTTGGAGCAACTCGAGTTTACAGTCAAGCTAAAGCAGCTTTTAATGCCTGATTACATGAATCATTTATTGAAAGAGGGCCTGAACGTTTCAGTTGGAATTAATCTAAGAGTGTGCAGCAACTGTAAGGTTTTGCAATGACCTGCTTAAGAACTTTAACAAGCTTTTGGTAATAGTATTTTGCCTCACAGCTAATTGGTGGTATCTGTGGGGACTTTGACTAAAACTGGTGCTCTTCGGTTTAGGGGAGAAGCCGTATGCTTGTGCCGTATGTGACATGAGGTTTATTCAGCGTTACCACCTGGAGAGACACAGCCTCATTCACACGGGTATGCGTCCTTTAACCGTACCCATATTACATAAATCGGACTACATCTGTAGTCTGTCACTTGAATCAATGGAAAGATGCTCAGGGTTCATTTTGTCTGTGGACAGTAATTTCCAACAAAGCCACACCCCCAAAATCTGTTCACCCCAAAATATAAAGCACACTATTTGTTTAAAAAAATATTGGTCCCTGATCACCAGGAACAAATTGCAGAAGGCAATGTAATACGGTAGGGTCCAGTAGTCCTGAGTCCACTATTAAAAATTGTTGTTTCAACATTTATGATCAAATGTATGAGTTTGTTTCCTTTTTGGATGTCCATTATTATCTATAATCATAGCTTTCATTTTGACTGGCATCAGTTGTAGAAATGCTTGCAGGATTTGAGAATCTATATTATTTGAGTGCACTTTTAGAGATCCCAGAGATGTAGGAGGAACATTCCTACTTTGCTCCAGAATGCTAAGTAGGGTTGAGCTCTGGTGTCTGTGGAGGGAGAAATTAACCTCTCTTATTGCAAATTTAAACTGTAAATTTGCAATGTAAAAACAACTCTTCTTGTTTTCAACTGTGATACTTTGACTTTGTTTGGCTTGCCTTGTTTTGTTGTAAAATAGTTTTACCGAGTCAAATAGGAGGTTGAATTAGATTTGTGTTAGTGCAGATGTTGCTGGGTCCTGCAGAGATGTCAGCTTGATACACTGGTAGCCAGAGTAACTCCCCCCCCCAAGGCTAATAATCCTGCATGTTCTGCCATCCAGCAGTTGCTGCATGCTCCATCAACACCTACGACACTTCACAATGCTAGAACACAGCTAGTCATGTACACAACAAAGCAGTACACATCTGATCACCCACACTCTTTGACCATCTGACAAGCACTTCTGTTGAAACATACTGGCCGCTTTATTCTTAAAGCCTGCCATCTCCTGGTCGAGATGATTTGATTTAAGAAATTCTTTCTAGGGTGCCGTTCCTTTCCATGTAGAAGCAAATTGGTGCTGGAAACTTAATTACTACTCAAGAAAACCACATGGCTCCACATTACTGATTTCAAAGCAACATTCGAACAGTGTTAATATAGACATGTTGAAGTTAAAACCCCACAATATAGCACTAGCAACACATAAGTGGCCATATTAATTTGATCCTATTCCCTGTTGAAACACCAAAAATAATTCTTACTGTAATAATAATTGTGCTGCTGATTTGAATGTTCCGATTTTAGTTACTTTCTACGTGCGTTTCTTGGATATAAAAACATTGATTTGTATCAGTATTAAACAAGGTGTTTTTAAGACGACTGAGAAACTGAGGAAAAACTAATATTGATTTATATTGAAAAATGATAACAAAAACAGACTTTTTGATAGTGGACTCAAACTATTGGACCCCATGTAAAAGCCTCAAAGCACAGGCCACTAAAAAAAACATGCAATATTTATTTGTTTATTTTTGTATTCAATTATTATTTTGTCAGTGACGATAACTGCATGGACATCAAAGGACTGTTCTTTTTTTTTTTTTTTTATACAAAATGAAAATTGAGGACCTAAGTTAAAACATATCTATGCATAGTGTCAATATTTTGAGTTTCACACACAATTCTTTGTTTTTCATTGTTTAAGAAGTATGCACTGTGGGTAAGTCAACTTCCAACTTGTTTTTCCAAGTCAGTGACTACTGCCCAGTATTCACAAAAAGTAATGCACCAATAATAAATTAATATTACCCAACTTTGCTGGAATAATTTATATTTCCATTTTTATACAGTAATTTTATTAAAATATTCCATTAGACTGAGTAAGCAGTTGCTCTTCATGGCAGCACTGTATCTGTTATCTGTTTTCCACATAATACATTCTGTGATTTTCTTTTCCACATTTTTACTTATTTATACACTGAATAGCTGATAATTGTATGCTCTGTGTGTGTAGGGGTGAAGCCGTACGCTTGTTCCATGTGTGACATGAGGTTTTTCCAGCGTTACCACCTGGAGAGACACAGACTCACTCATACGGGTATGCGTCCATTTATCGTACCCAGTTCAAGTTAAGAAACTTTATTTGATCAGTTATTCTTGTTGAGATCAATATTTATTATTCAAGAGTCAGAACAACCATTCAACCCAACAACATATAAGCCAACAGTGAATTTTTATATTCTTAAAAAATGGGTGGACAAAATATAGAAACATATTTTTGCAATCTAATACAACAGTTGAATTACTACAGGGTTGAATCATCAAATACAAAGAATGGCCATTTATTGTAATGCACTGTATAAATAGAAGTAAACACCGTACATTGCTTATGTGGACCCCTCAAAGTGTATTATCCCTCTTGTACCATTGCTGCTCAACAAAATTGATCAAAAAGTTATATATTTTATGTTGTTCTTTTATTTTCTGAGGCTATTGCTACCAGTGGTTTATTGTGCCAGCAGAGCTGAAGATATTAAACTAGCTGTTAGCTTTCATACGTTGTGTCCATAGTAGGTTACATTAGTGCTCCACATTTTGTGTGTACTGTCACGTATTAACTGATCTGCTACATGTGCATACTTTATTATTAATGGATGTTTCCAGCATTGTTGAGCTATTTTAAGGAAGTTACATGGTGCCATAGCTGCAGTATAAGATATGGGGTTGATTGATCACAGTATACCTAGAACAAAAATGACATTTCACAGATTTAAATTTTTCAGGTGACTATCTCACTTGTGTTGTGAATGGCTTTTACTAAAATGCAAATTATTTTTTGATTATAAAGTATCGGTTTGTGCTAATGCCCTCCTGCCTGATCCAGCCATACTGAAGTAACTTACTTTAGGCCATGGTATATTATGGGAATAGTCCTTTGATGTCCACACCGATTTTAGAGGCAAATTATGGCTGTACAACTCGTGTATTTTAGCTGTAATTGCTTGTCTTTTTGAATTAACATTTTGATTCTATAGTTGCACAGTTCTTTATACAGATGCATCTGCTCGAAGTTTGTGGAGGAGATCAGATTGGAAGTTTTTTAAAAGTTGAGGCAGATCATCACTTTGGAGTTCTAGAAAACAAGCACACTTGCAACACACACTTCCACGGCACCAGCCATCTAATTAATGTGCGCTATATAAATGCTAAACCAAATTCAACTTGCAGTAAATTGCAATGAACATGCTCGCCACAACGCTAAAACATGTTGCGGTTCTGCTTCAGCTGGTCAGATTGATCCCCGTCGTAGATGTGTCTTTGCTATCTTGCTGCTGATTTGTTTTGTCTTGTTTTAAACGTGCTTGGCTTATATCCTGTTGCTGCTTTTGTTTTATGATGTACTCCAGATTATTTGAAAATGCTCCCTGTAACAGAAGACACTTACTAGTTAGAAGTAAAACAGATCAACCCTTCGCATGAAGCTTAATTGGAATGTGTAATGTCTGCCAGGTCCTAGTGATTTAATGCATGTGAATGATGCTTCCCATTGATGCTTCCGGAACGTTTTAGCTAATATGTTGATACTTTGTGTATGTAGGGGTGAAGCCGTACGCTTGCTCCATGTGTGACATGAGGTTCTTCCAACGTTATCATCTGGCAAGACACAGCCTCACTCATACTGGTATGCGTCCGCTTACCGCAGCTCATTAGGTAGTGGTGTTTTAGAAGTGTCTGAACTCATTGCACTGTAAACAGAGATTTAGGGTGTCTAAATTGACTACCAGTTTCCAATATTCACATATTCACAATCAAGATGATGTATCCAGACATGGTAAAATATGAAAAAATAACGACCATTTTTAGCTTTTGGTATAGATACACGCATACATATTTGGGCACCTGAATGTACACAACTTCAGCTTTTCCCCTGCTGAATGCTTTACTTAGTTCTGCACAATCATTTCTTCATTACTCCAAATTTGTAAAGATTTTTAGTTTGACTGAAATTACCCACTCATGATCACGGTACACAAAACAATGATCTGCCAAACAAGTATTTGTTTCGCAGGCTGATGATACAATATGTAGAAGCAATAGTAGTGTCATTCGAAGGGAAGAGTTGATGGTTATATGTTGAAACTTTTTTTTCTGTTTCTAGCTCATTTATATACTTTTTGTGTGTGTAGGGGTGAAGCCATACGCTTGCTCCATGTGTGACATGAGATTTTTCCAACGCTACCACTTGGCAAGACACAGCCTCACTCACACGGGTATGCGTTCGCCCTTCTTTGCTACATTAGAGCCCATTTACCCAGTTTACTGAAGTTCATCTGTCCTTTTGTTTATAGAATGAATTTAGTCTGTTTCCTAAAATATTCACAAGCATCAAGCTGTTAACTATTGAGGCATGCTGGACGAGTCATTTCAGTTCTTGTATTACTTCTTTAGGGCTTTATTTCCCAACTTAACTCCATTGGTACTTTGTTGCGGTGCTTGTAAAATACAACTTGAGTTAAGCAAAAATACATCTTCATTAAGGTCCCTGTTTCACGCATGTTGACAGATTAGAAAATGTTAGCCGAAAGCATTTAGCGTAGCATCATACTGCTGCCACTGCTTTTGGTGAGTGACCTGTTCAGTTCATTATGTTGTTTTATGAAATATTTTGCTCTGTGTGTGCAGGGGTGAAGCCATATGCTTGCTCCATGTGTGACATGAGATTTTTCCAGAGATACCACCTGGCAAGACACACTCTCACCCATACGGGTATAAGTTTTTATTTATCCCTCTCACTTGACAGTATAGGTAGGGGCTTGTAGAATATTCGCTCTTGTGTGTGCACACTTACAATTTGCTTTCACTTACCTGTGAAAACAAATTGTAATTCTTGATTTTGAAAGGTTAAAGTTTAAGCACTATAGTCGATGTTTTCATTGCATTTATAACTGTTTTTAGGGTTGACATGATTTATGTCTTGTGTGTAAAGAGACTAGTTGGCCAAGAAAATAAACGAGACCTTTAATAATGACATGACTAGTGTATGTGAGATGACAACTTTTGTGTACATGGTTCATGAGATCAATTTTCTAAAGTTTGGTACTGTATGCGTTTAGGGGTGAAGCCGTACGCTTGCTCCATGTGTGACATGAGGTTCTTCCAGCGTTACCATTTGGCAAGACACAGCCTCACTCATACTGGTATGCTTGAATTATTTGTTCCCCTTTCACCATGAAACCTTTCATACAAACAACCTACACATGCTTTTTTATTTTATTATTATTGATAAGTCCCTCTATATACAATACGATAATTATGCCATTGTTGATAAATTAATTTCCCCTTCTAAAAAATGTTTAATAGAAGTTTTAGGCTTTGTTGGAAAACTGTCCACAAAAAAAGTGACTCTCTCTCTGTCAGTTACCTGTGATTAACACTAATGGTACTATTGCATGTGAATTGTTCAGTACTATGTTATATATCCAATGAAAGGCACATTACACTAAAAAGCCTTTTAAATGCAGGCATCAATGTTCTGAAAAAGCAAAACAGGCTGTTTTTCAAGATTTTAATTTAGGTAAATGCAAAACATTTTGACCTGACTAAATAGTGAAATGGTGCATCTTGAACAGGGGGTGACTTGAAAAAACTTCATCAACAGTTTGTTTGCAAGATGACTGAATATTACTCAAAATGGGTCAAACTGCAACGCATAAGCCCTGTTTCTCCCCAATTGAAGATGCACCTTTACTCTTGATGTCTGCAGGCTCTTAGACTCTTCGTGTAATGTCTCTGACAGAATGTTATGCGATGAAGCATTTCTTTGTCTTTTTTAAATCTTGGTGTTCATGAACTTCATCAGTGCTTTGAAATGCATCTAACATTCTTGTGCTCTGTTTAGGAGTGAAACCGTATGCGTGTACCATATGTGACATGCGGTTTATACAACGTTACCAACTGGAGAGACACAGTCTTACTCATACGGGTATGTCCTCATTTTATAAACCTTGACCCTCTCTTTCCCTGACTTTGCTCATGCATGTGCCCCACATTAATGTTTTCATGGCTGCTTCAAACTCGAGTTTGTATTGCTTTGTCACTTTACTGCCTAGTGCTAATGTTTCATGCAGCATCTACACAGAGCTTTATAAACGACTGCATAACAAAACCTTTTCCATACTTTATATATGAAATGACATGATGACCATGAAGCAAAAATGCCAACAGTCTGTGGTATTAATCAGTTATTTTTCAGACTGTTAATTGTGCCAAAAAAACAATTGATTGATGACAGGTTTTCTTTTTAGACTTTTTTTTTTTGTGTTTGAATCGGCTCAGTGATAACTAGTCATTCTACTTTAACATAAAACAGCTGTCCAAGAGCTAGCTCTTTCTTATGAAAAACAAAAGCACTTGAAATATTGTATTTTAATCAATAAGTGTTTTGAAGCACAAACATGAATCTTAATATTGTTACTTTTAAAAAAAAATGTTTAAACAACCAAATACTAATTAATACATTATCATCAGTTTCCCAATTAAGGAGTTGTATTTGTTAGTAATGTGGCCTGTGTGTATTCCTGTAAAAATAAAAAAAGATAACATGCTAATTTATAGCCGACTGCTCGCACAGCCTCGTCATTATGTCATTTCACATTCAAAGTATCAGTGAGGAAATAACCTAGAACCCTCTCTTGTGAATAGTTAAGTGTTATCGTTTGTCTTATTTATAAACCATTTTTAATGTAAGGATATTCTCTATTTTGTCAGTTTAAATTTGAAGATGAAGCGGAGTTTATTTTGACTTAAATCAGAAGCTAAGTTTTGTATGATGGTTGCCTTTTATATAAAACACCTTTTCAAGCTAAATGACTAGTTTCTCTGCAAACGAATGTCCAGTCTTAATGTGTTGTGCATAGTTGTTTACCAACTGCCTAAAATTGTCTAACCTCTGCGATCGGCGTTACAAGTATTACCGTTAACAAATCGATCCTAGAAATGTGATATGTTGAAATCATATGAAGCACTTATTGGCATTGTGTGAAAAACTAGCTGTTATGTTAGTTTCAATGATTTTGGTTTCGCCTCAATTAATTATCTGGTCATTTCATGTTTTTGTAGGTTTGAAAATAAGTAAATTTACCTTTCTACACAGGATATTTCCATTTCCCCCAATTTCTAATTTTGGCTTGAGACTTTTAGCAGTTAAAGTTTAACTTGGATCAGATGTGAAAATGACATTTCCAATTTGGAATAACCAATTTTTTAAGCATGCTGGAATTTCCATCGTAAACAAATCGCTGATAAGTGCAAACAAACTTTACTAAGCAATTAGTAACGTTTATTGTCGATCATTTTTGGCAGTTGAGTGTTTCATGCTAAAGTTGGTACTTTGTGTGTGTAGGGGTGAAGCCGTACGCTTGCACCATGTGTGACAAGAGGTTTTTTCAGCGATACCACCTGGCGAGACACAGCCTCACTCATATGGGTATGCGTCAGCCAATCTTAACCCAGTCACAAGATTAGGATGCTGCAACACCTGTATGCTTGATTTAGTCTTACATATCTGTATTTATACACACATTATTCAAGTATAGTATAAAATAAATTATATCATCAGCTCATGTGTTATGTAGGTGGATTTTTAATCCCCTCTGAAAATTTTGTAATTTGAAACAAAAATCTAATCGTATGATATTGTACTTTTATTTTTTTTGTAAGTAATTTTAGGGAATGACATTGGTTATTAACCACCGATATCAATTTAATCCAGATTAGTACTCTTAAATGATAAAATAGGAGAACAGATTTACTTATTTTACCCTGGTGGCAAGAGGCACAAAAATAATTCTCTTGATGCTCTGCGTTTAGGAGTGAAACCTTTTGCTTGCAACATGTGTGACATGAAGTTTTTTCAGCGTTACCACCTGGCGAGACACAGCCTCACTCATACGGGTATGGGATCGCACACCGTGCCCATGACATTCACTGTTATCAGTGTGGACATTTCATTTTGTTAGTTCACTTCAGACATACACCTGTTACATTCAAGGATAATGTCAGTATGAAGTTTTAACAAGGTTTCCTGGTCTGTTAATGCATTTAACTTATTTAACATATTTGATGTTTGTAACCACAACACAACAAAATGGAGCATTGTGAAAAGAAAATATTTGAAAAGTTGTTTTTGCATGAATTGGCAATTGTGTGGTTAATAACCAATAGTGTTTATTTAAATCCCTGAATAAAAAAAAAATGCGAATTGAAGCAAAGTATTAAAATATTGCTACTTTGCATTTAGGTGTGAAACCTTATGCTTGCACCATGTGTGACAAGAGGTTTTTTCAGCGCTACCACCTGGCAAGACACAGCCTCACTCATATGGGTATGCGGCCACACACCTTACCCATGTCACTGAGATCAGACTATAGTTACATTATGTTAGATACAGAGTAAGCCATCGAAGATAGTTATTAGTTAAATCATGTCTCAATCATGCCTACTCTACTTTATGTGTGTAAATGTAACATTCAAGCAAGTCTTAATGTTTAAAGATATACTGCAACATCATCAACTCGTGTGATGTGTTAAGTTGTGGATTTGAGAATTGGTTCATACAGTTTGGATGTATCTTTCATTGAATTTGGATGAAAAACAAGAATTAATTTCTTCAAAAGGACATTTCAAAACGATTGAAAAATGTGGTTAACAACCCATCAATTCTGAATAGATATTTAAAGTATATTGCTTATTGATGGATTGTGAACACAAACGCATACGTCTGAAAATAATACCATAATGCTCTGCGTTTAGGTGTGAAACCTTTTGCTTGTACCATGTGTGACATGAGGTTTGTTCAGCGTTACCACCTGTCAAGACACAGCCTCACTCATACGGGTATGCGTCAGTGCACCGGCCCTTCTCACATGTTGTAGGCCATATTACAGTCTTTATTGTGCTAACATCAGCAGTGCAAGCAGTATCAACGTAGATGTCTTATTTTAGAGGTAGCCAAATAAGTAGCTGTTTGAAACTTTAATGAAAATGATCTAAAAAGGCTGTAAAAGCCAGGAATACAGACACATTTATTCCAAACCTATGCTTTTCAAATTCTACTGCCTTTTTTCGTCACCATAGTTCTTAGAATTTTTTTTCTTCTGGAAATTACGGTACTTGATCAGCTCTTTTATAGGCTTGATCACTAGGGATGACAGGTCAATTGCTTAACTGTTAATATGTTTTGACATTGAGATGTGCTTTTATAAAGCAAAATGCTAATTAATTATCAGCATGATTTAAAACCCACTTTAGTCAATAGACTATTAACATGAGGCACACAAAGGTAAAGGCATTAATTGCAGTAAAGAGTGAAATTGCTATTCTTTAAAATTAAAATTGGCAGAATAAAAACCGATTGGTGATGCAGCTAAAATGGTCAGTTGTATAGTTGTCTTTGTTGGCAACTATAAGTGTTACATGAAGGGAAAATTGGTTATATCTTTTTGTTTTTGCATGAATTGGCAAATGTGTGGTTAATAACCAATAGCTTAGGTATTTAATTCATAAAGAATGGAAATTGAGGTAAAGTATTATAATATTGCTGCTTTGCATTTAGGTGTGAAACCTTATGCTTGCACCATGTGTGACAAGAGGTTTTTTCAGCGCTACCACCTGACAAGACACAGCCTCACTCATATGGGTATGCGTCCGCACACCTTACCCATGTCACTGAGACAGACTAGTTACATTATCTTAAGGATCTGCCTTCTCTGGCAATTACTCATATTCTGTAAAAGTAACTAGTTCTAAATGTTCTTGATCAAGACTATACTACATTATCTGTGTAAATGCAACATTAAAGCAAGTCTCCACACGTAAATAAATTCAGGACTGTGACATCAGCTCATGTGATGTGTTAAGTTGTGGATTTTAATTTGATCGACACAGTTTGATGTATTGCTAATTGGATTTGGAGAAAAGACACAAAAAAGCTCAACATGCATTGTTGTTGTTTTTTAGCAAAATTTCACATAGCAAGTGAAAAGTGGTTTAACAACCCATCAATTGTAAATAGATGTTTACGGTACAGTACTGATTGATGGATTGTGAAACAGAAATTAAAAGTTCTGTAAATAATGTATTGATGATCTGCATTTAGGTGTGAAACCTTTTGCTTGCACCATGTGTGACATGAGGTTTGTTCAGCGTTACCACCTGGCAAGACACAGCCTCACTCATACGGGTATGGGTCCGTGCACCTGCCCGTCTCACATTATATAGATCACCATTTAATATTTATAGTGCTGATAATAGGGATACCTTTGTGTGGTTATAGTAATATAACATGTATTTTTCTTGTAGGTGCTCAGTTTAATTGCTGTTGAGACATTTCAATTAGTAGTATTTACTCTTTATCTCTTGTTTTATACTTGAAACTAGGTTAACTAAAAATGAATGGTGCCCTCCAGAATTGTTGGCAGAGTGTGTGTGTGAATCTCTTTTGTGTTACATACACGCCTGGTTAAACTGGATTCATTCTCTTGGTTAAGAAAAAAACAAACCACATAGCAAGTTGAAAAGTCACCTAAATTGGAAATTTCCTGCTAGCTTAAGCAAGCCTGGCAAAGGCTACACATAGAAGCAATAGCTTGTTAGTCTTCCCTGACGTCTGTCCATGCCGTTGCCTTCCTTGACTTGGGACATGCCATGTTGCATATTGAGATCACAAATCGGTGACAATTGAGACAACAGGATCTCATGTTAACAGCAGGTTAAATGGGCTCACGTGTCACAGAAGTAACCTGCCCCCCTCCCCCTAAACTTCAAATTTTGTCTTGATATAGAAGGTGTTTGTGGCAGTCATTAAGGCCGATATTAAGGCTTCTATTTATACTCAATCTGTTAACAAAGATTCAGTTTTCTTTTTTTTTACCGGCCATATAACGTAATGTTTACTATATATACCAGTAATACTGGAGGGCAAATCAGGAACTATAATGTAAATGCATGAGTTGAGTGTGTCTTTAGCAAGGATTTAAAACTATTCTGACTCTTATGTAGTCCTAGTTGCAAGTCTTGGCATCATTCTTTGCAAGAAATCAAGTAAAGAATCTAAAAAAAAATTGGAAGTAATAACCACCTTTCCAGCACATTTATCGTCATTTACATACACGATTGATTATTATAGATATGTTTCCAGGCATTTAGATATTACAAATTATTTTGTGATCCAAGCAAACAGAAGTATAATAGCTGCAAACTTTGCTCTCTAAAGTCAATAAGTATAACTGAAAAGCACCAAAATCAGCATTTTAGTTTAACCTTAAAAGTACATGATGGCTTTAGGAAACGTAATATCCGGTAATAACAGGTCCAGATTTAAACCCAAAATGTTAAATTGTTTTGCTAATTATGCCTTTCGTGTAAATAGCCGTAATAGATGAAAGGTGAGCGGATGCTGAAATAGTTGTTGTTGCAGTGTCAAGAAAGGATGTTACTGATGTTTATTCAGACTAAACATTGTGATTAAATGTTACGACAGAACTAGAGGTTTTTGCTTTGAAACTAGACAATATGTTAAAATCTGACTTAACTCTACTCACAGTTAAACGTATGGTCTTAGTTGCATGTCTAAACATTTCAACATATTTCCGTAAAAAGGAAATTCACATTGCATTACATACAAAGAAATGATGAGCTGTTATCTGTTAGTATTTCAGTCCTAGTGCTAGCTTGAAAGTTGTATTTCTTGCACTTGTGGTGATAGGGCTAATATATTGCTCTGTGTGTGTAGGGGTGAAGCCGTATGCTTGTTCCATGTGTGACATGAGGTTTATTCAGCGTAACCACCTGGAGAGACACAGCCTCACTCATACGGGTATGCGTTCCTTTACCGTACCCTTGTTACTGAGAACGGCTCTGGTGCTTCCAACAGAAGGGGGTCACAACAAACTCGAGTTTGGATTGTCAAGTCATTTGATGGGATGTTGAACCAGCCTCAAAATACTTCCCCCCCCCAGTTTTTGGGGCCACTATGTTGCGTAGATCTGGGCCATGAAAACACAAAATTCCACTCTGATCTACACATAATGAGTTGATGACGAGGCCTTTTTAAGAATATACATTTTCAGATGCTGAAACTACAATGTTGAAATTTACTGATAGGGCAATTTTTCCCCAACTGTTTGTTAGTGTTGAAAATATAGTTTGTAGATAGATTAGTATGTGAAATATTGCACGCAGTTTGTTGGTACGAGACGCTAAAATTGATTCATTGACTGTGTATTTGTGTGCTCTTTCAGGAGAGAAGCCATTTGCTTGTGACATGTGTGATATGAGGTTTATCCAGCGCTACCACCTTGAGAGACACAAGCGTGTCCATAGTGGGGAGAAGCCTTACCAGTGTGAGCGGTGCCAGCAGGTACGCACGGATGTAAACAAAGCAAAGTGACTCAAACTTTATACTTATGTTGTTCATATATTGTTAAATTAATTCACTTTGTTGCATTTGGATGTGTAAAATGAACAATATGAAGATTGAGTTTGTGACATTTTAAACTACACTTTCCTCGGTCTTTTAAAACTATTGAACCAGAATTACCCAATATGTTTCCGTATTATAACCAGAATAAATAATACAGGGCTCTTACGGTCATGGAAAACCTGGAAAAATCATGGAATTTTAAAATGGTTATTTCCAGGCCTGGAAAAGTCCTTGAAAAAAATTAAATCACAAAGGTTTTGGAAATGTGTTGTATTCATATGTTCATGTCGTTCATTTACGCTGAGTTTGAAATAATTAATATGCTTTTAAGGAAGACGCTCAAAATATAAGCAGGCATCTATATAAATGTTTATTCTTTTAATCAAACTATTATCTCATTCATTTGTGTCATTTAAGGTATACTGTATGCTTTGGAATTCTCATTGTTAGTTTAAATACTACATTTTCTCACTTTTTCATGTATACGCCGAGATTTCACGAAATGTTTGGTCATGGAAATTTGGTTAAAAGTCATGGAAATCCATTGGTCAAAATGTGTATGAACCCTGATAATAACTAAAGTCCAATTTGTGTGTTTTGAAGAACTTTTCACGGACAGACCGGCTGTTGCGACATCGGCGATTGTGCCAGGGTCGCGGCGTAGCCAAAGTAGAGAACCAGCCATGCTGCGACCCCCGCCCGTACCCCCAGGAAGCCCCACCCGCACCCCCAACCTGGAGCCCCCTGCACCCCCCTCCAGGCCGACTGGCGGTCTGACATTCCACCGTCCCTCCACCCACAATACCGCCAGAGACGGGACAAGCCACAGGGTTTCTTCTTCTCAGCTCTGTGCGGAGTGACGCCACACTCTAGCACAGACTGATCTTGCAGCTCCAGTCTTGGGATTACTAATGACAGAGTGACATTTGTGTTTTTGTTTAGTTGACTTTTTACTGTTTCCTTTTCTCTCCCCCCCCCCCCCCCCCCCCCCCCACCCCCATTTTTTTAAAGACAAGACTTTTCTGTGATGAACAGTTGTCCTGTTTTGTACTTAATCTATTTGATTTTTGCAACAAAAAAGGTTTTTATGGTTGTTCAAATATATCTGCATTCGGTGGTACTCGGGAAGGGCTGTGGGTATTGTTTATCCTGATGTGTTTGCAACGAAATGGGATGAAGTGGTGAGGAAAAGTATTTGAGCTTCTTTCTATTTTTTCCATGTGGCTCATTTTGACTTAAAAAAAAAAGTTCGTCACTTAGGTCAGAATTTATCAAACTGAACTTTCCTTCCGGGTAAAGCCAGGAAACCGTTCTGTTGACATCTCATGTAGACCAGATCCTGCTTGCCATGGTCGCTAAGATAGTGCTAAGCATTAAGACATTTCACCGAAAGCAGTATTTGGTCTAAATTGGATATGAACAATAGTATTTCCCTGAATTTATCAACAAAGGAGGTACAGTTTTATGGTTTACTTTGTGTAAATAATTGAAAATGCTTATTATTTCATTCACTATGGGGATATAAGTGTTGAATTGTGTTCACAAAATGGGCCAAAAACCAACTGATCAATAGAAATAGTTTCAAATGTGGTCTATTCCCACTGTTTCAGGGAAATCCTAAGGAAACCTGAGAAACTTTGAGTGTGTTTATTTAAAAAAAGAAAAAAGGAAAAAAAATACCATCAAACATTGCTTCATAACTGTAACCCTGGACTTCCAAGGCGTGGATGAAGAGAGTGAGCCTGCAGTTGACTGGCTCTGTGTCAGACATGACGGGTTGGGTCTCGTGTTCTGTTGTGCGTCGGCACAGTGGTAAAGTGGTACAGGGTGGCAGCCGTGGCAAGTCATCCTCCCACACTTACCGAGAGTCATGCCATTGTAAGTTCAGCTGTGTATGTATATATATATACACACACACACACGGTGTATATATGCAGAGATCTCCAGTACGTAACAGAAAAGCGTCTCAAACTTGCTCTGTCCATAGATTCGGGTCTAAAATAGCGTAGGCCGGCCTCTTGAAGTCCCATTATGGTGTTTGTACAGTTACACTCATTGTGAGATTAGTGGGGGTAAACAAAATCTTGTGGCCTTAGTGTTTTTTCTTTTTTCATTTGCCTCAACCGTTTATTATTGTGGATCAGATGTATTGACTAAGACGACGAAGCCTTTCATTATCATCATAGTATGTTTTTTATTATTTTATTTTTTTTATCCTAAAGCTGTCTTGATTACAGAATGTTGACGGCTTCAGTGGCGTGAAAACAGACTAATGTGTTCTCCAGTCGAGAGAGGTTGTCTTTTGATGATAATGATGATGAATATTTTGGGTCATTGTTACTGATTTCAGTGTAACACGGTATGTAATCCTTAAGGAGCCCCCTGTGAGTTTGTCAGTCCTTGTGAGAAGTCGGTAGTGCTAAGTTGTGTCCCACTGCAGTGCTTTGGCTGGTCGCACACCATCGTGGAGTCAACAACTCTACTACACACTAACGATTGCCTTTTTTTATCCAAATATTATGTGGTTGGTGTGTAATAATGGATGTCTGACATGTCATTGGGTTTAGCCTTAAGCAACTGCAGATACACAAATAATCATTGTAGTACTAAATGATATTGTAACGAACGGTTTCTTTTTCCTATGATGAACTTTGATCGTACTGTGTGAAGTCTTTGACGGTCCGACAGCAGAGAGCCAGGTGATCTTTGCTGTTGACAAGGTTTCTCAAACTTGATCCTTTCTGTGACTGGTGTTAACTGTTCTGTTAAGACAGAAATGTCAGCGCTGGGTGGGTGGGAGGGGGGTGATTAGTCCGCTAATCTGAACATACTGTACATATCAAGACATCACAACTGTTTGATGTCGGAGGAAGTAACAGGAACCATCACGGTTGATTTCAGGGGTTAAGAGGATTTTTTTTAAGTTTAAAGTTCCAGATAATATTCAGTGAATGCCGATGGAATCTCAGAGTGCATTATCTGGTCTCTGATTTCTAAGATGAACAGATATTTGTGTTTGATACAAACAAGAAGCAGTACGGAGTCAAGTAATATTTTACCAGAAGTATTATTGGGAGGATTTTTCTTTTTTTTTTTTAAATGGTCAATTGATATCAAGGCAAAGTTGTGCAATGGTCTAAGTGTGTAAAGAAACAGGATTCAGTTTTTTTCTTCTTCTTGACATTAAGTTAAACCCAGTGGCAGCAAAGGAGCCAAGTTTGAGAAATGCATGAATCTGCTCTGCAAACACTATTCCAAATGTGTGGAAGGGATACTGCAGGCGCGAGCACGCACTCGCTGAAGGGCAATACAGTATATAGTTGACATCACTTGTTAATACCTTTTTGACTTATTGTTTTCGTATTATCAATATCATTGTTAAAATGCAATAGAATCCTTCAGTCTCAGATCGTTTGTTTATAAGATTGAGGTTTAATTTCAGACGGATCCAAGGATTTCTTTGTCTGAGAATTTCTCATCACATTTTGATGATTGTTTCAAGGACCTTTTTTATTCTGATGAACTTGTAAACACTGGAGTGACGGGGAAAAAAGAAAAGAAAAAAAATATTTTTTTTCCTTCAGACTGTACTAGAATTTAGGTTTTAGACCAAGCCTATTTCTCCTCAACTTGACAGAAGGTGGACAGAACAATTTGGATCAGTACAGTTGAGAGCCCAGTATGTTTGGTAATTTTGACATTAGAGACAGTAGAACCTCAAGAAAATGTTTTCTTTCTTATACGAAGTCCCTGGTATTTGTAGTAAATTATATTGATAATGGTATTAGATGAACAACAGCATAACAGTAGCTATCACAGATTAGTTGTTTTCTTTTATTAGTCTTGCATGCAGAGTTATGGTCCTCAGTTAAGATAGGATCTTGATATTGATTATTTTGTGTAGGAAAATGAGTGCATAAGAATAACTTCCTTAAAAAAATATTACAATGATTATTGTAAAATGGGCTAACTAATATGTACCCTTGTGATCCAATTAGTTCAACTATATGAAAATCTGAGGAGAGGCTTCTTACTATTATGCTGAAATAAAAGAATTTGTAAAGGACTTTTTGTATGCTGACTGGCTGTGTTGAATGGTAAAACATATGGGGTTAGCCAATTGTTTTTAGGGCCTTTTTGGATGATGTGGGGGAATTTACTGTATGGTGTGTTTGTGTCCCATAGAGAGGGGGGTTTACGTTTGGGGTTATTTTATTTTTTTACCATGAGCATGAGGGATGTTTGCGTCATACTTTGAAAGATTGAGCAGTGAAGAGCTCATCTATACAATCAAGTCTTTGTCGTGATGGTGTCCAAAATATAGAGCTCAGGATAGACAGACACGGACGAAACAAGCGTTAACTCCACTGACGAGTTCAGAGATTTAAACTTCGTAGCATGCGGCCGCATCCTCTCTCTCTTCATCGGGAACCATTTAAAGGAGATGCTTGCGCTATTTGGACACAGGCCCTGATGTGGGGTACTTTAATATGACCGATCAGTGCTGAGCCTGTGTCCGTACAGCGGTAATAATGTGCGTATTGCTATTCAGTCGCACCAATAACGCACCATTAATTAAATTACATCTCACGTCATTCTTGGCGTGACACAGGTTTAAGAATGGACTACATGTCAAAGCCAAATCAAATCTTGCCGACGCCTTTAGAGTTCTTCAATGTATACAGGTGCATCTCAATGAATTAGAATATCATCGAAAAGTTCATTTATTTCAGTAATTAAATTCAAAAAGTGAAACTTGTGTGTTTTATATAGATTAATTACACACAGTGATATAGTTCAAGCGTTTGTTTGTTTTAATTTGAATGATTATGGCTTACAGCTATGCAAACCCAAAATTCTGTAAGTATTCAATTATTGAGTGTATACTGTATTCTGTACATGGACATACATCCCGGCTTACAGCTCCGTCCTTACGGCTCCGTCCTTACGGCTCCCTTTCCCCTCTTCTCCCCTCCCTCCTTACAGCCGCCTCTTTTCTCCTCCTTCCTCACAGGTGCTTTATTTCATCTCCCTCCTCTCTCTCCCACCTCACAGCCCCCCATTACAGCTCCACCTGTCCTCCCCATTACAGCGCCCTCCTCTCACCTCAGCTATAGGGAGAAAAAACTATTTAGATTAATAACATTTTTTTTTGCAAATGTCAAATTAACTGTCGTGATCTTAATTAATATAACACATATTTGAATATTAAAGCAATAGAATCACAATTACATAGTTGATCTACCTCTTTTGAATCATGTTAGTTTTTTTTTTAATAACCTAAACTACGGTAGCATTTCATATCTGGCAGTGCCAGTTTTGCTTGTGATTGGTATCCAGCTGAGTACAACTAGGCTACCCACAACAAACTTTATTGATCAAAGAACAGCTTGTCGGTACACAGGATGGGGCATCATGGCTCGTGAGGGGGAGGAAGAAGGGTGCCATTAGCAGGGAGCTGTGATGAGGCTTATGGATTCAAATTAGTAAAGAAAAGTAATATACAGTGGGTACGGAGTATTCAGACCCCCTTTAAATGTTTCACTCTTTGTTTCATTGCAGCCATTTGCTAAAATCAAAAAAAAGTTCATTTTATTTCTCAATGTAGCACCCCATCTTGACAGAAAAAAACAGAAATGTAGATTTTTTTGCAAATTTATTAAAGAAAAACTGAAATATCACATGGTCATAAGTATTCAGACCCTTTGCTCAGTATTGAGTAGAAGCACCCTTTTGAGCTAGTACAGCCATGAGTCTTCTTGGGAATGATGCAACAAGTTTTTCACACCTGGATTTGGGGATCCTCTGCCATTCTTCCTTACCGATCCTCCAGTTCAGTCAGGTTGGATGGTGAACGTTGGTGGACAGCCATGTTCAGGTCTCTCCAGAGATGCTCAATTAGGTTTAGGTCAGGGCTCTGGCTGGGCCAGTCAAGAATGGTCACAGAGTTGTTCCGAAGCCACTCCTTTGTTATTTTAGCTATGTGCTTAGGGTCATTGTCTTGTTGGAAGGTGAACCGTCGGCCCAGTCTGAGGTCCAGAGCACTCTGGAAGAGGTTTTCTTTCAGGATATCTCTGTACTTGGCCGCATTCATCTTTCCTTCAATTGCAACCAGTCGTCCTGTCCCTGCAGCTGAAAAACACCCCCATAGCATGATGCTGCCACCACCACGTTTCACTGTTGGGATTGTATTGGGCAGGTGATGAGCAGTGCCTGGTTTTCTCCACACATACCGCTAAGAATTAACGCCAAAAAGTTCAATCTTGGTCTCATCAGACCAGAGAATCTTATTTCTCATAGTCTGGGAGTCCTTCATGTGTTTTTTGGCAAACTCTATGCGGGCTTTCATATGTCTTGCACTGAGGAGAGGCTTCCGTCGGGCCACTCTGCCATAAAGCCCCGACTGGTGGAGGGCTGCAGTGATAGTTGACTTTGTGGAACTTTCTCCCATCTCCCTACTGCATCTCTGGAGCTCAGCCACAGTGATCTTTGGGTTCTTCTTTACCTCTCACCAAGGCTCTTCTCCCACGATTGCTCAGTTTGGCTGGACGGCCAGGTCTAGGAAGAGTTCTGGTCGTCCCAAACTTCTTCCATTTAAGGATTATGGAGGCCACTGTGCTCTTAGGAACCTTGAGTGCTGCAGAAATTATTTTGTAACCTTGGCCAGATCTGTGCCTTGCCACAACTCTGTCTCTGAGCTCCTTGGGCAGTTCCTTCGACCTCATGATTCTCATTTGCTCTGACATGCACTGTGAGCTGTAAGGTCTTATATAGACAGGTGTGTGCCTTTCCTAATCAAGTCCAATCAGTTTAATTAAACACAGCTGCACTCCAATGAAGGAATGAAACCATCTCAAGGAGGATCAGAAGAAATGGACAGCATGTGAGTTAAATGAGTGTCACAGCAAAGGGTCTGAATACTTATGACCATGTGATATTTCAGGTTTTCTTTTTTAATAAATTTGCAAAAAATTCTACATTTTTTTCTGTCAACGTGGGGTGCTGAGTGTACATTAATGAGAAATAAAATGAACTTTTTTGATTTTAGCAAATGGCTGCAATGACACAAAGAGTGAAACAATTAAAGGGGTCTGAATACTTTCCGTACCCACTGTATATAGTAATAATAGTTATGCATAGGAAGTCCACAGATCTAGAAGGGTTAACTTCATCCGAGAAAAGTGTTTAGGCACATACTAGATATTTGTCAAAGCAGCTTGTCATTTTCTTAAGTGTGAGGTGCTCAAGAGGTCAGGATGGGTGCTAATGTCCCAGGTCCTTTGCATCACAGCACAGCAGTGCATCCATAGGCGTATGGAACTATGGTTACTTATATTCCTGATTCACAAGTCTAGACATAAAAGCAGAGTAACCCAAGGCAGGAGCTTGATAGAGGTGGTACTCCTTGAGTAATTAACATGTTTAACATTTAAAGTGACGTTACCTAAAGGATCTCCGGAACCACAATGTTGATCAACTTCATTTAAATTGCTGAAATACAGTAAAGCCATATGGGAAGAGTTCTATCCAAACAGAAACAAATTAAACTTACCTATAAGTTTATGTAATTACATAAACCCCGTAACCTCGCCGTCATTTCTGGGCGGCAGCCGTAAGGTTTCACTAGAATCAGGGCTCAAAAGTGGAGAAGGGCGGTACACCAGCCTTCTGTGGTGAAACCAAATAACGATTCAATGTTTTTTCCCAAAAAGCAAATCTAGATATAGACAGAAGATATTGAGATTCTAATTAGTCAAAAACTGGTGAAAAAACAATTGCTGATATTTCCATTTTTTGTTTAAAGAGCTTGTCATATGAGTCCAGGAGTTTGCATTTCCTCTGGTAAGTGCAATTTAGTGCCATGATCTTGGCTCAGGGGTCTCTGAACAAAACAAATGTCCCCCTCTCTTCACTGTAATGACACCGAAATTGCTGTAGAAGGCGATCATCGCTTTGAATGCGGCCAGATGACGAACCGCTGAAACGGCAGAGGAGGAAATACGAAAACGTTTGTGCAGCAATGGTGTGCACTGACAGGCTATAGAGGAGGAGAGAGGGAGTCAGAGAAAACTGTGATGAACAGGATCAGAGATGGATTGTCTGGGTGTAGATTTGACAGTTTCTGAGCTTTACTACCTTTTTTATGACTTACTATTCTATGACTTCTTAATGACTGATGTTTTTATGACTTTTTAGGGAATGCTATTCGTATGACCCTTTAATGCCCCTTTCTAGCATTCTTTTCATGATAATTTACCAAGTACAACAGTGGATTTAGAGCACAAAGATCAGACCACATCTTTTCAGTGTAATTGTTGTTGACTGTTATAAGAAAATGAAACTAATTTCAAGGCCACAAAGCAAAAGGAGATAAAGGCAAAGAGTGTTCAACAAAGACTATAGTGTATACTTGCTTTTGACCTATGACAATTTTTCCCTACATTTATTATGGTATTTAAAAATAAGTTTTAATTAAATCTTTATGACAGACTGACTTTTTTTCAAGTTTTATTTCCACATACTACACTGACCTTTTTTTAAAACTTTTTTTTGGTCATATTTATGATATACTATACAAAGACATTTTAAAGCAGTACTATACTATGACTATTTGTTATGTTTAACCGTTTTTAATTGCATTTTCTTTACATTTTAATGAGATTTTTATGACTAATTATGACTTTTTAATTACATTATAATATGCTTTTTTATTTTATTCTATAATATTATTCTTTATATTTTGTATTTCATACTACACTGATCATTTTAAGAAAACATTTTATAGATTTTATTTATGACCGGTGATGAAGGTCTCACATCTTCAACACTGCAATGTGAACACAATTGGCAGCATCACACCTATACACTGATAATCCATCACTGACTCGTTTTTCAAATGTTAATGCTGGCGTCTCAAACTACCTTGTGTTGTAATATCTCTGTTGTGTCATTAAATGAACCCAGTAACTCAAAGATAGATGTATTCTTAATTATTTGTTTCCGTTTCTACTCGTATTGCTGTTATTGGGGCAACTAACTTCACATTTAAATTGTTTCACTCTCTCCAATTCTTGATACAATTTCATTTTAAATCACTACCACATATTTTCCTTCTCAAGAACATTGTCTTCGTTTTGTTTAGCGAAAACCTTAATCCCCACTTAAATGATCATTGTTGTATTACAATATAATAGCTTAATTAATCAATAGCTTCTTGCATTTTCTTCACAATACATTCTGAATACCTTCCTCTCTTCCAAATTGAAGGGCAACCTCTCCTGAATTTTTGTATACAGCGTTACAGGCGGGGATGAGGACATTTATATTCTTTCTTATTAGTTAATGTAATGTTATGATTCCATAAACTCCCACACCGTAGAGGGCGGTATGCAACTACAGTTTGTTAGCGATCCGCCATTAAACTGATAGAAGAAGAAGAAGACGAGCGAGAAGAAGAAGAATAACAACAACATTGAGAAGAGGAAGAAACAAACAATAACTGGGGTCTTGCTTATTACGCGTACGATTCAAAATGTTAGATGGCAATACTTCTGCAAATGACACGGTGGAGCGCGCATGCGCAGATGGAGAGCTTGAACTGCCTTTATGTGACTCAAAGAAGCAGGGGCTTGAACCTGTACCGACATCGGAGGGCAACAGGACTCCCTCCTCCAGGTTTCTGCAGGTTGAACTGGAGCTGAACGCGCACCTCCGGCGGCTCTCCTTCAGCGAGCCTGTGCGGTACATTTACAACCCGCTGGAGTACGCGTGGGACACCCACCGCTGCTACGTGGAGCGGTACTGTCAGGCCGGACAAAGGATCCTGTTCCTGGGGATGAACCCGGGACCTTTCGGCATGGCACAGACCGGGGTGAGCGCAGCATTCATAATCATTGTCTCTTATGTCTGGACACCCTGGACTGCAGTCAAGTGAGCCGCCGCTTGCAAAGCAATGCTCCTCTATTCGTGGTTTTACGGTACGGGGGCTTGGATAGCCCAAAAAGCACAGAGATATACCAATATTGAATTAAGAAGCAATAATGTGTCCAATGTCAAAAACAACATTATTTTGGGATATTATATGAAATACAATTGTAATAAATTATGATATTCTTAATTTCCCAATATTTGAACTTTGATTACAGGAATTCCTTAAAAGGTTATATTAAACTGTCACTGGATTGTTGTTCATGAGGAGCCTTACTATGTCCATGTCTATTTTCATGAGATTACTGTACAGTTTTTGCGAAAATTAAAGGCTAAATCAGCTCAAAATAAATTATGATATTCTTAATTTCCTAACATTTGAACTGTTCTAAAAGAAAATCCTTCAAAAGGTTAGATTAAACTTTCACTGTATTCTTGTTCATGAAGACTCCTGATATGACCTGATATGAAATATGCGCCACAAATATCAACTGCAATAAGGCCCTTATTTAAGGCAGGTGGATGCTGCATAATAACCTGTTCACCTGCATAACCTGTTTTGAATAATTATCCTGTGTTGATTAATGTGTCATGTTCCTACAGAACTTTGCATGCAATACTACTTATATAACCAGTTGGAGCTATATTTTCCCAGTTTTCCATACCAGCTGTCAGTTTGCTGCGTAGTTTCGGACTTCGATGTAATTTACTGCAACAAATGTGTCTGATGTGTTTAAAAAAAATCTGAAATGATTTACGTTTCTTGCCACAGGTCCCCTTTGGTGAAGTAAGGTCAGTTGTTGATTGGATGAAGATCACAGGGGAGGTGGGTCATCCTCCTGACGAGCACCCAAAGCGGCGGATCACAGGTCTCGCCTGCACTCAGAAGGAAGTGAGTGGATCACGTTTCTGGGGCTTCTTCAGGAAGTTGTGTGGTGAACCAGAACTGTTCTTCAAGCACTGCTTTGTGCACAATCTCTGCCCACTCATTTTCATCAGTGCCAGTGGGAAGAACTTAACCCCCCCTGAGCTGCCTGCAGCTGAACGGGAGGCCCTGCTGGCCCTGTGTGACATTGCACTGTGCCAGGCGGTGCAGGCACTGGGCGTCTCCATGGTGATCGGGGTTGGAAGGGTAGCGGAGCAGCGGGCGCGGCGAGCTCTTTCAGCCGCAGGCGTCAACGTGAAGGTGGAGGGCATCATGCATCCGTCACCCAGGAACCCACTGGCCAATAAGGGCTGGGACGCAGTCGCCAGAGCCAAGTTGGCAGAACTTGGTGTCTTGTCGTTGCTGAGCAGCATGTGAGCTAGTCGACCCTCTATGATGCCTCATCAATAGCAGCATGGAGTGCGTTACCTCTGATAATGGATCATGATATGAGGAGTTTGAGGAAAAGACTCAGTACATTGACCCATTGATCAAATCACATATTTACTGCTAAAGAAGTACAGACTCGCATTTCTACTCTCAGCTCAGTCTGCGTCTGAGCAGCTCCAAGAAGAGCTAATACATGAAGGCCTTCCATGTCTGCCATCACTACTGCTGTAAACACATCTGTTTAGCAACATTTCCTTTCTCTTTAAAGATCTGTCCGTTCTTTTTTAGATGGCTCTTCTTTATGCACTAGTGCATGTTGAGTACGGCACCAGGCTGCCAAAAAATGAATGTTAGTATCAGGTGCTCTGGGTATCAGGTTTATAGTCAAAGTGTGTTTGTGAGCTCCTGCAGGGTAATGGAGAGGGATCCTCCTCTGTTGCTCTCCTGAAGGTTTCTTCCCTTTTTTCCCTGTAAAAGTTGTTTTTCTATTTTTCCTGATGCGATGTGAGGTCCCGGGACAGGGATGTTGTATGTGTACAGATTGTAAAGCCCTCTGAGGCAAATTTGTGCTTTTGGGCTATACAAAATAAACTGAATTGAGACTATAGTTTTGGGGGGAAAGCCCTATACAAAACTAATAGTCATAACTTTTCTTCATACATTATAAGGCTCTGTTTCCAAAAAAGGATACATAAAGATGCAGTTCTCAGGAAGAAAAACACTACGGAGACATCTATTATATTAAGTATTATTCATGCTGGATTTTTGTACAAGACTATTCTTTTGTATATAAAAAAAAAAGTATGTTTAATTGTCATTTATTTTGATATTTTATTTTATTTGTTGATGTTTACACACTGATGTTATTCATTTGACCAATTCTGTGTATTTCTGGGATCAGAACTCTTGCAGTTCAAATAAACAATAATGAAATATGAAATCATTTTCTGCAACTGCTGCTTCAAAGAAGAAATCTTATTAACAGCTCAGCCGGATTCTTTTATTATTATTTTTGACTTTGCTGTGAAAAAGGCTAAGCCAAAATGAGTGGGTAACTTTGAAAGTTGCTTCACTCAGCAGTTATTGTCTGCCTGCAACTGAACGCAAGAACTTAAATCACATTTTCCACCAATGCCACATGAAGCAGAATTTCCCCTGGCAGTGAAGTTAGTATGATAGAAGATGTGAGAGTAAGTGACTTCCTCTCAAAATAATGACATTTAAATGAAAACTTATCCACCAGTCAAAACATAATATATACTATGAGCTGGATCTGTGTTAACAGGGATATCGTGTCCACCGCTTGGCATCAGAGCAACCTATCGGTGTTCAGCACCCAACAGACGTGCAGTCATCCATCTTAGTTTTATTACACTAATGTCAATGTCTAATTTGAAAGCATGATGATCTTCGATGATGTTCTGTTTATTTTCTTTTGACCATGTGATCCCCACAAAAGCACCAACACCACAACTCACTTGTTTAATGTGGGTGTGTGATAAAACTACACTGCCATCAAGTGTTCACAAGTGGGAGTCCAAGATTCTTACGCAATCACAGACAGTTTGAGAATAAAAGTCACAGCTACAGAATATTATAGTCTGAATCCAAATCGCTGAAATATGTGAAATGGATGATTAGTTTCACACAAAACACTGTTGAATACCCATGAAGCTTATTGTGGCTTCAGTATTTCAAATGAATCACACATTCAGGAATCTGTATCATATTATGGATGTCTGTTAGACTAGCTTTTTACTCCTTTCACTGCTTCCAGGAGAGTGGGCTCACAGAAGTTGTTGTGAAGAGAAATGTTTATCCTTTGGCGTAGTGCCCCCCCTTTCCTCACTCCCTCCACTGCCACTACTGAGAATGGCAATGAGCAATCATGGATCCTGTATCCTAACTATGACCCTATAACCCGATCCTAGAGTGGGAGTTGAAGTCCACAGCACTGCTTTGCCTTGTGATGAGCTGTGCACTCATGAACTGCATCTCCCATGAATCTCCCAGCATCACTACTTTTACTTGGGGGCCCACATGGTTCAAGAGATGTTGGGAAACTCTTGCACCAGACAGGAGTGCTCATCACCATCCTCAGATTGATCCACAGCTCTATCTCTATCTATGAGGCAGCAGAAAAGACATCACATTAATTTCTCAGCAGAATAAGGTAAGAAAACACCACAAAGTTGGTTAATTAAGTACTATCAAATGCAATTAGAAAGGCATAAATACTTATAGAAATCAAAACTGCATGAGACCAATAACAAAAGGCAAGATTTATCTGATATTTGTGAATACGAAGAACCAGGAAGGATGGACTTGGTTTAGTTTTTGTTATTATTATTTTTAATTCACAGCACATATAGGAGCATATATTACTTGATTGACTACTTATTTGCAAATTTGACTATGGCTGCTGGGTTTTAGGAATTGAATATAAGACATGGAAAACACTCATTGTTTCAGTATTGGAATATAAAGTGCAGCTATTAATTGGCTAAGCGCAGCCTTATGTTTCAATAACTAATTCATAAAACTGTTTCAATCATTTATATAATGTATTATAATTTATATATTCATCCTCCTCACACAGGTATACAATGCAACACTGTTCTATTTTTTGCAGATGTCATGGTATAATCTCTGTGACCAGTAGGTCTATGGACTTGTTGTTTATTAACATTTTGTGCGGCCATAGGCGGCTGTTGTTATGAGCATGCTGCATTCCTGATCTGACTCTGCTATCACCTTTCATCAGCTGCTCACCAGCATACTCAAACTGGAACACATTTCACCGGATCCACCTATGTTTTCTTCCTAAACAGCACAGCTATCTATTACAATGAACAAACAGTCCACTGTGGTGTTTCGAAATGTGGGGCTGCTGTACTTCCCCCAAAGCAGAGTGGAGTGCCACTACAGTCTCACCTCTGACCACCGGTGGAGCAGCGGGGACTGGATTGGGATTTTTGAGGTAGAGTCACCCACTTCAGCACCATTCCTCCAGACTGAAACAGAAAATATTTTAGCAAAATAAGTGCTGTGTCATATAGGGCCAGGATGGGGATGTACATGTATATTTTTCATGTACTCTAAAATGTGTCTGTTATTGTGTCACCAGATGGGCAGTTCCTCAGTGAAACAGTACTACACATATACATGGGCTGTTGTTCCTGAAGGCTACACCGAGGGTACCAGTATCAACTCCTGTGTCCTTTTCCAGGGTAAGAATCCATCCAAATATTCAATAGGCCACACCCCACCGCCAGGGACCCGTCTGTCAGTGATGTCAGTGCACAAACAGTCCTGAGTACACAGCGACTGGAATTAAGAAATAAGATATTCTTTTAATAAATAAAAAACACCAGTCAATGCTGACTTTAACTTAGTGTGACCATTGTGGTCAAAGTCAAGCTCACTTGTGTGGGTCATTGAGGGATAATTGATGAGGGATAATGAATTAAAAGCATGTTGTGCTCCACAATTCACATTTTTGAAATTTGTAATACTTGATCAAAAACATTTTGATCAAAAAAGTGTTATTTATAATATACACCTAACACTGCATATTACATCTGTATATTTGCTACAGCATCCTACCTGCCCCGTCCCAGTGCTGCGGAGTATCAGTTTATATATGTGGATTCGATGGGAGAGGTGTGCGCCCGTAGTCGCTCCTTCACTTTCCGAGCTCCCAGGCCGCTGGAGGAGCTGGAGACTCTGAAAGAGGAACAAGAGGAGGAGGATGGAGAGGAGGAGATGCTCATAGTCATCCCCAGGGCTCAGCTGTTGCAGGTGGAAATAAAAAACTTCACTCAATATTGCATTCAGCCATTCCTGATAAGCTACTCTTGCCTTCATAGTAACACAAAAAGGCTCTTAAGTGGAACTACTATGTACTGTAAATCCATTGGGTCGTTAACATGTTTGAATATCCCTGTCGTCTCTCCCCATCTGTGAACAGAGTCAGCTGGAGGAGTGCTTTAAAAAACAAGCCAATATACAGCAGGCTCTGGATGAGGCAAAAGAGGAGGCAGAGAACGAGAAAAGGAACAGCAACAAAGCAAGGGTGGAGTGGGAGCGTGAAAGAGAAGCAATGAAGGAGGAGCTCTCAGAGCTTAGAGACAACTTGAGACTCAACGGTGAGACGTTGAAGACCATAGAGGGAAAACACAAGGTACATGCAGGTCATTTACCTCCAAAAAGTTCTGAATTCCATTGATAACTAATTAGGAATACACACATGGAACAATAATCTAACTACTTTCTTTCTTCTCTCCTCAACATTGAAAGAATGTGGCATATAGTCAGGAACATCTGACATATGAACTGAGTAATCTCATGGCTGAAAAAGCTGAGAGCCAGCAGCTAATTAAAGACCTGGAGGAGGACATCAAGATCCTGAAGGACGGGAAGAAAGAGGAAGACGGCGACCTGGAGAGGCAAGCGTTTGAGACATATGATAGAATAAACATTCGTCATTGTTATATCTATTTCCTTGGGCCTAAAACTAACTTTTTGTCCCACAGGCTGAAGGAGAGAGTGAAGAAAATGTCCAGTCAAATGAAACATGATGAGGAAAAAAGAAAGTGTCTGCAGGTAATTGGTTGGTGGTGCTTCTTCTAAAACAAGACTAACAATGTATTGGGACCAAGTCAGATTTAAACGGTTTGGTATTTTGCAGCAGTGGGAGGCAAGATCAGTAGAACTTTCTTGTTCCCTCGTCTCTGTGCAGGTGGAGAACCAGGCGGCCCTGGTGGAGGTACGAGGGCTGCAGGAGCGTCTGGATGCGAGTGAGCATGCAGCCGAAGACCTGCGTAGGGAGCTGAGAGAGCTGGGCACCCGTCAGGGCCACACCCACACTGAGTTGCATCAAGCCCGGCTGCAAGTGGCCCAGCTGACCCTGCTGCTGTCTGAGGAGAACCTGGTCTTCAGGGAGGAGCGGGCCAACTGGGCTCTAGAGAGGGAGGCTCACAAACATGCAGCAGAAGTGAGGATACAGCAAAGCACATACCCACCTATATGTCAACCTATGTTTTTTATTAAACTTGCTTTTTTAAATGCAGACGGAGACAAATAAATTTGAAGAACTGAGCTGTGAGGTGCAGAGGAAGGAAGAGTGGCTCCAGGAGGAGAGGATGGAGCGGGAGAAACTAGAAGTAAAGCTTGGGCAAGAGAGAGATTGCAATCGAGTAAGTAAATCAAAGTACATTGCAGTCTTATTATTCAACACACAAACACATTCCGCTCTAAATATAGCTGCTCATGCGCTGCGAATCGGCATCTTCAGTTGATCGGATTACATTTTGGAAACTGGAGAACGATGCCAAAGTTCGGCACAGTTCTTTTATTACTCGCATGCAGGCACAAATAGAAAAGCTTCCATGAAGAGCGAGTAAACATTTCTCCTCACTGTCATACGATCAACAACAGCAGGAAAGAGGCCAAGCCAGGTCCGATGTGTGAGTGTGTTCCGATGGTCTGAGTGTAATGCTGCTGCCCCTGTAGGTGCTGCTGAGTGACACTAAGCAGGAGCTGCAGGAGCTGAAGGCCGGCGTGAGGACCGCCCAGAAAGAGAGAGAGGAGCTGCAGGTGGACAAACAGGCAAGGGTCCACACTATACATATCCATCTTATACTGCTTTGTAAGATATAGCCTAATAAGACTTTCAGTCAAGAGTATCAATTCCACCTCTTTAAAAAAATATACTTTTACAAACATCAGTTTTGTCTATGCACCGACTCAGAGTGGCCTCAACTACAGTAAATAACATAACATGTGTGAATTATTGTAATCCAATAATGTAATATGCATTCTGAAATGGGCCATTCTGTAATGTTCTACTTAAATTATATTTGAATGCTCAGGCTTTATACTTAAAAGTATTCCTACACTGTGGGGTTACTATTTTACCTCAATAAAAGGTCTGAACATGTCCGCTGTTTACTGACAACAAATAGCAGAGTTAAAACAATAGTGTTGATAATATCTTTAATTACAAAAACAATTCCATAAACTCAACAGAAGATACAGTAAGACAATACCATTATCCTGCAACCACAAGGTAGCCGGTTCGATCCCCAGTCCCCCCATAGCTCACATGTCGAAGTGTCCCTGAGCAAGACACTGAACCCTTAACTGCTCCCCGGGCGCCTCACAGGGCTGCCCACTGCTCCCTATCCAGGGATGGGTCAAATGCAGAGAAGAATTTCCCCAAGGGGATTAATAAAGTGCCTGTTTCTTTCTTCTTTCTTATACCCTTTTACATTCAAAACCACTCAAACTTGCTTCATCATATTTCTTGTCTTCAAATCTTCCTCAAATCTATGGGTTTGAAATCGGACACCCACAGGACCTGATGAACTACATCCATCAGTTAGAGCGGAGCTTGAGGATTGTGCCGGAAACTAAATCAAATGGGGAAATTCCCACATGTGAGTAATGAAGTCTTTGTATGCAGCACTTTCCTTTCACTGCACTCTAATGAGTACCAAAGCAGAGAATCTATACTGATTTCAAACAGCTCCTGACTCTTCCTCTGAGGATGATGACGAGGATGCTTCCTCAACCTCCCCCAGATCAATCTGTTCGCCTCGTTTCCCGTCCACTCAGCTGGAACGACTCAACAGAGCTGAGCTCCGTGCTGCGGATACTTGCATCCAAAGCAAAGAAGACACTCCAGCCTCTGACACACAGGTGTGCCATCCTTTTCACACACAAACCAAACAAAGTGCAGCACCTGCATCGGAGCTAACAGACCCGAGTGGGCAAATAGTTGACTAGTTTTCACTCGTCCTGCAGGTTTTTGCTCCAGTTCCATAGTTAGATACTGAGGTAGCTGGTAGAAAGAGAAAACATGGTACAAAGATTTGCAAATTGAAAACCACAGACTTTTTTAAAAGGTGGTCAAACAAAATCCTTCCTCAATGTTCAGCAGATGCACATATTAGAGTAGGATGCACAACATGTAAACATAACTGAAAGGGTATAAACAATATGTCATTTCAAATAAACGTATTGCTGTGTCGGCATGGTCTGAGACAAAGGATTAGACCAGAACACACCGAGTCCTTATATAACCTCCCCTTAACTAAACTCTGCCCCTGTGCATTGATTGAAAGGCGAATCTCTCCACCCTCTCAGGGCTCACAGAATTAACATTCAAGCTTGAGATTTTTTACCAACTATAGATCAGAGTTACAGACTAGCCAATGTTGCTCCCTTGTAACCAACAGTCTTGTGACAAGATGAAAACAGTTACATGTAAATGCTTTAACTGAAATGTCATGGGCTTTATTATCTGATTGTAATTTAACTGCTGTGAGTTTTACAAATCCACAGCAGTTAAATTACAGCACTTTATTGTGAAATGTGATAGAGATTATAGTTGAAGATATAAAGCTAAGAAATATATTAAGATATTTAGACGCTAATACAATTAATTAAACATTACCTTTAAAACCCAAATTACAAAAAGTAATCCCTGTTATTTTGGGTGTGTATAATATTTAACAACAGACACCATGTCTGCTTCTCGTCACTCAGGATGTGACGAGTCAGCGCTGTGAGTCCACAGCTGGTGAAGGGAAGCTGCTGATGCTTCCTCAACCCGTCGACCCCATCCTGAGGTGACATTTCTGGCTTTCTACCAGCCACACAGTACACACCCTGTTTCCATCCTCCTCCGGAATCACCACTCCTAAAATATTATGGGATGACTTCATTCACAGTCTCCTCCCTGGCAAACTAGTTGCTGTTTTAGAAAAGCTGCCGTTCCACTTACCGAGCAATTTCTGTTCTCGTGGGAAGAGTCATGGGGAGCACTAGAGAGTAAAAATAAAGGTGTAAATAATATGACAATAACAACGTAACACGAGTAAAAATAGCAGCAATGTTCATGTTACTCAAGCCGTAGATCAGCAGGAGTGTGTTGTCTTTTTAGTTTTATCCTCAGCAGCGTCTGTAACACTTTCAATCACCTCTCTCTCTCTCTCTCTCTCTCTCTCTCTCTCTCTCTCTCTCTCTCTCTCTCTCTGCAGTGAGCTGGCCGACTCCCCCATGTGGTAAAAAAGAAAGAAAGATGGACGTCAAGTTGCTTGTTTACCACTGCAATGCAAGTTCATGCTGCTCATAAGGAAACCTTTCAGGTTATTCTATTGGTGTTTTGTAGCTGTTCATGAATAAAATTGCCTTCACAAAGGTCACATTTATAGTGCAGAGCTTTTCTTGTGAGTGTATTAAAAGACAATGAGGCACAATTTGTGTTAGATACAAAATGTCTTAAGTCTTAAGTGTCTCTGAATTGTGTTTATTAGTATGGCTAATGCTTTAGAATCAGATTTTCATATGTGGATACCAATTGTCTAAAAATATATTTCAGTTTATTTAAGACTATTTTTAATAATAATAATAATAACACATAGTTTTAGCTGATTAAAATGTGGATATGTTGCAGTTGTTTTGAGAAAAGCTTGGATTCAACAGCCTACGTCTTGTTTTGGTGCACCAGCCCATAAACTCTGCATATCCCTGTCAAGTGTGGGTGTTTACAGACGAGTGTGAAATGTACTGCTGCAGCTTGTTGAGCATGAATGTTCATTTATGATACTTTTATTTATTGATCTGGGCTTCTGTTTGAAACACTAGGCTCTTTGATAAAATATTATGAGAAATACAGTACATGTTGATGGCTGTATTTTGTACATTTCCATCTTAAGACTTCCCTTGTAAAGGTGTAAAGTGAAAGCAAAGAAGACGACAACTGGACGCTCTAAGATCTGAGAACAAAAAGCGCCTTTATCAAAATACAAGAAATACAACAAGAAATAAGCAAACAACAAGCAACAAATAAGCAAAATTCGAAATGTAAAAACACAAACAGATCAGCACAGTATTTGTTTGTGTGTGTGTGTGTGTGTGTGTGTGTGTGGAATTGTACTTTTTTGATTCTTGTTGAGTTTGTACTCATGATTGAATGTAAGTCGCTTTGGATAAAAGCGTCAGCTAAATGAAATGAAATGTAATGTGTCAGAGCTATTTTGGTACAAGTCCAATTGAAATAAAAATCACAACGTGTCTGAATCCCTGAACATCAGTTATTTGCACAATGTAAAGATTGTTTATATAAAAAGACATCAGTTAAAAAAAAAACTCAACAAAAAAATGTAACAGAGATAAGATGGTTCCAGCTTCAAAAGTCATTTGAGATCATGGCATTTTCTCCATCACACAATACAAAGTAAATACATTTCACATCAATTACTCTACTAGATATTTTATTAAGTAATGTGGTTTTATTTGTTTTTGTCCAAATGCAATGTAACATCTTTGGTCTTTCTTATTTTTCTTGCTCACATGCTGACATACAGAGCTAAGGGCCTTGAGACCTTAGCTCTGTATGTCTTATCTATGCTTATCTATTGCACCAGCTCAAATTCAAGAAACAAGTTTAACAAATAGAAAAAAGAAGATAAAACAGGAAAACACTATAATATGAAATGTCGTCGTTATGTGACATTTAAATACTCAACAAAGTATGTAGGATTGGCTGACGATGTGCAAAACATTGATTGTGTCTCTGTATGTGTGTGTGTGACACACTGCAGATATCTTGTATTTTTTACCTCAGTCATTTGACTGTGATGTTTTCATCCTATAATATCACAAATGACAATTTAACAGTCTAAAAACATCATCATGGAGGATTAATAATACTTTAAATCATCTTCTGTGTACTTGCTGGCTTTACATCTAAAGACCTGTCTGACTTGTGGTCACTGCTTCAACGCTGCTGGTTTAGGATCTGTTTTCTGCTTACTTTCTCTACAGCTTCTCTTTCTCTGCTTCATTCAGGGAGTAAACGTCTCCGTATATGATTATCAGAAACATGCAGTCTTATCTTTTTATCCCTAATATCAACAAACTGCATCAAAAGCACGTTGCAGCTGAACTGCAATGCCGTGAAGGACAACGTGCTGCTGGAGAATCTTTCCCTTACAACTATCACGGAGTTCAACAAGACTCACATTGTCTTTCATAACATATATAATGTCAATTTTATACATATTGCATAAACAAACGGTATAGTCTCAATAAAAAAACAAATCATAAGTATTTATTTTACAAAATCCATGTATTGCATCACTCTTTCGATGCAGCACACATGAACACACATCATTTTGAAATTATGGCCCTGTGCTTCTGCAGACAGGTCACCCAATGTAAAGCTTTTGTTTTGTTGGTAATTATGGTAGACAGTTGCGATCTCATTTAATTGATCATGTCAGCTTGCATTGGCACCAATATCCTGCTGTCCAACAGGCGCCTTTGGTAGAGTGAACTTTGAAAAGTTTTTAGCTGTAAAACCTATTTTATGTGCATTTTTAGGGGACTAAATATTGGACTTAAATGCTTACTGTGGATTATGGCAGTGATGATGGACCTCTCTACATCACTGTGTATTGATAAATGCTCTCAGTTACACACTCGCACACTCTCACACACACACACACACCTGAGGTTTTCTGTGAAGTAAATTTGGATGATTCATAGCTCACTTTTACACAATGAAAATATTATGGCTTCACAAAGGGGATGCACATGTTCATATACATCAAGGCCAACAACTTCATATTTATTAATCCTACTTCTGGTTGAAGATGTTGGCGCTATGTCAGAGCATTTCTGAAAAAATACTGTCGTCAGATGAGATGTGGCCCTGATGGAATCAACCTGAGATTGTGTGATGACATTTAATCTACCCTGCAGATTCTTTAGTCGAAGTATTTAAAAAAAAATTATATTGTGTGTATTTTTTTGTGGTGGAGATATGCTACTGCATTTGTTTTGCATTATTGATTAGTTTCTTATTTGCATCACAAGCACCAGAGCTAAAATTACAGTCTTCTTCTTATCCTCTTTTGAATGTTTTACCCATTAGGGCTTTTCATACCACGTGCTTGTCGTATTGTGAGTTTGAGTCCTGCTCATGACCTGCTCTCTCTTTGCTATTGCTTTTCACTGTGTCCAACAACGCAGAAATACCTAACATTAAAGACAAGCTTAAAAAGAACTCACTATATGTCCAGTCAAATGTGAGCGGGACTGAGTGAAAACAAGTCCCACAAACAGGCAAAAAGACAGAACAGAAATGTTTACATGCTTAGAAAAACCATACAATAAAAAAATAAGTCGCAAATCTCTGAATAGTAATAATAGGAATTCTCAAGACATTTGCGGCAAATGGACGCCACATAGAGTTCTGTTGTTGCAAAGTATTTTGACCATCAATTGTATATAAAGCATAGCCCTTATAGATAGCTGAGGAGTGCATTTTCTTCTGTCCACCGCATCTCATTCCTCTTTGGGTGGACAAAACACTTTTGAAATATCTTTTAGAGTCTCATTTTGGCACAGTGATTTTTCATGGCGCTCTGCTCAACCCACTTTCATTTAGTGCTTTTGCTTCTCCCGTTCTGTGCTTCCCATACTGAATTTAACATATTTTCCTTTCAGTCAACATTTACAGTATTTGTATGTGCTGTATGCAACACCGTTGTTGTATAAGAGCCTAATTCTGTGAGGTTCAGTGATCTGAAGGAGGAAGCAGCATCATCTTGTCTCTCTCACTGCGTTTTCCCAGTTACACCTTTCTTTTGCACGCCCGCCACCGCCTCCCCCGACAGCTCCCCATCACTGTCTGCCCCTCGCTCTTTCTCCTCATCCCAGTAGTCGTCCTCTTCCTCCTCCTCTTCCTCCTCAACGGTGGACTCATCTGTGGCCTTCTCCTCTTGTTTGATGGCTTGAATAGCAGGGGGAGCGGCTGCGGTGCTGTCCCCCGAGTCACTGCTGTCCTCGAAGGCCTCTGGGTTCTCCAGCATCTCCCTGATCAGTGGAGGCATCGGGCCTGGGATCTCCGTCTTCAGTGTGATGGCTCTTTCTGCACCTGCGCGCACACACACACACACACACACACACACACACACACACACACACACACACACACATTTATGTAATGGGTAGTGTAAAAAAAGGACAGAAGTACAGACATACCAGCACTTTGTCTAAAAATGAAGGAATCAAAGAAAGCATGAGCAAAAATACAAATTTGACTTAACAGTTTATGATCCTCAGTACTGTGGATACATTTTGTAGGTTTGTTTCTAAGCCCTACTTATGATCCATGGTATTGTTATGTAAAACCTCAGCTGACCTTTGGTGCTGATTCCTCGGAGGTCTGTGACTTTCATCAGCATGCGGGGAAACATGTGAGGCTTGTTTGGGCGTCTGCGGCGGGTGTAGATCTTCAGAGCCTCGAGCAGTGGCTCCTGCAGCTTGTCTACTTTCTGTGGCTCCTCCAGATCCATACGGTCTAACACAAGGAGAGAAATAAACACATTTGACGAGGTAAAGAAATGGTAAAAAAGCGAAATGCTAGCAAGGAAATTGCAAACCAAAGAGACCAAGTAAAAAAATGTAAGGCTGGAAGGTAAGGCTGCAGGCTAGAAGGCACAACTTACCTCCGCAGATGAGGCAGATGGCACTGAGTAGGCCCGTTTCTGTGTCATCCATCTCCAAAGGCAGCAGCTGGCCAGCAAAGGCAAACACCAGTTCTGTCAGTGGACCAAAGCCAGCGTTATGCATCTGGGTCCTGTTGAGCGTCAGGCCATCTGAGAAGGTCATCGTGTCCTGTTCTGGGGTGTAGCGAGTGCATATCCTCAGCATCTAGGAAGGGGGGAAAAAATCACAAGACAAAGACAAAAGGCAAAAAAAAAATGGCAGTTAGTAAAAGGAGAAGGGAATTCAGTCCCAAATAAATCATGGCAGCTGTTCAGAATCAATCAACAAGTTTTAAGCAGGGTGAAAAATGAGAAAGCGTTAGGGAGGTGGGAGGGGTGGAAGGGGAGCTGGTTAAAAAGGAGGAGTAGGAGCATGTGGTTGGTACCAGGATGTCCAGGCATGCAGATTTGAGGAGGGTGATCTGGTCAGCGATGGTGAGCGTGGTGAAGCCTGGTAGCCGCTTGGCAAACTCCACAATCTTTATAATGCACTTAGTGGACAGCTCACTGAACTTATCCCACAAGCCCAAGTCCAGCTGTACTCTGTGGTCAGCACTTGAATTCTGAGAGAGAGAAAAAAAAAAAAAAAGGGACACTTTTGTCTGTGTGGCTGTGCAGAGTCCATACAGTATGTGTCCTTCTGGCATAGCAGTGAGCTAATATTAGCTAGAGTGGAGTAAGTGTTTAGGGGTGGATGTGATTATGCATTTAAAAACAATAACTCACTGTGTGGTATTTTCCTAGCTGGCACAGAGATGGAAAGGTCTCTTGGTGAGCTTTGCTGACTTTTTTAACCAGCTCCTCGAGTTCTCCACTCAGCTCATAGTTCTCTGGCAGCACCACCTCCTCCTTTACATCCTTCTTCTTTTTGTTCCTGTCGTTACGCACCGCTACAGGGAAACACAAGTGCAAGGTGACAAACTTAAAAAAAAAAAAAAACGTTCTACCCATTAACTTTTACTTGATAGTAAAATATTTTTTCATAAGAAAATTGTTTAAGCCCATATTTTCTTCTCACCTTCTTTGGACATGCCGACTTCAAAGCACTTCTGCAGCCGACAGTATTGGCAGCGGTTGCGAGTCACTTTGTTGATCTGGCAGTTCTTGTCTCTGTGGCATGTATAAACCATGTTCTTTTGGATACTGCGCCGGAAGAAACCCTGAAACCAATAAGAGAAAATTGTTGGCACACTGCTCCATGACAGCAAACAATGCTCTCAATAAGATCTCAGTAAGAGCTAGCCATGCTAGCACACAATGCTTTGGTCCAGACTGAAATATCTCAATAAATATTGGGCGGCTGTTAAAAACATTCCCATCATCCACAGCTTTACTAAGAGTTGTGAGCTAATTAGCAAATGTTATCAGGCTAACCTGCTAAACGAAGACATGATTTGCATTACATCAGCATGCTAGTATTGTCATTGTGAGTGTGTTAGCATGCTGTTAGCATGTAGCTCAAAGCACTGATGTGTCTAAAATCAGTCTCACAGAGACATGGCTTCAGACTTTTAGTTGATTATTTAAAATGTCATAATGCTTTTATGATAAAGTGCAATAAAAGTGGACTACTAACACATTTACTCAATTACTGTACTTAAATACAGTTTTGAGGTACTTGTATTTTACTTGAATATTTCCATGTTATGCTACTTTGTACTTCCACTACAACTGGAAGCCAATATTCTTCTTTTCACTCCACTATAGTCATTGAGTATAAATTAATTACTAGTTACTTTGCAAATTCCAATTATTCATAAAAAATATAAGCAAATAAATTAACATGTATTTTTATGGATTAAGCAACTCCACAAGAATGTAAATCAGCTCCACCTTTACCAGCTTCAACATTAAAATGCACACATTAATGCATGTGTGCATTCCGTCAGATTACATCTCCCCCCCTTGAATTTTCTAGTGCTATAGCCTTAGACTGCTGGGGGACATTTTAGCAGCGGCGGGCCGTGGTATGTGTACCTACGCCTGCTATAACAGCTTGGCGGCGCCCCCCCAATTAAATTATAAAATAGCTATAACGTTTAATTATACAAATATATATATATAAAAAAATGTTTATAAAAATTTCAAATTAAAATGTAAACTTTGTGATTTTGTCTAGGCCAGCAGAGAAGGCTTAGAAGGCCCTGACGGCCCGCCACTGCATCTTAGGATACACTGAGCTCCTCTCTTCTCTCCCTCTGGATGAATGAATGCCTCTTTAATGCACATGACTAACTCTACTTTTTCCCGGGAGCGTCTGTGCTTCCTCGCCTCAAGTTTCCATGGATCGTGCTGTCTGGAGTCGGTCCTGCCTCCTGCCTCCTGCCTCCTACTTCCTGCCTCCTACCTCCTGCCTCCTGCCATGACGGCCCTGATGATACCTGCTGATACCACTCCTCTCTACCTCCTTCTGCTGACATGGATCGTGGTCCATGCCTACTACTCATTATATGAATAATTTCTGTCATATTCATTGAATGTGCTGTAACTCTGTTACGTTGGTCATTCTGGTCGGTCACATGACATCTATTGCTTCTGTCCATCCGGGGAGAGGGATCCTCCTCTGTTGCTCTCCTTCAGGTTTCTTCCTTTTATCCCCATGAAAGGGTTTTCTCTATTTTTTGGGGGAGTTTTTCCTGATCCGATGTGAGGTCCTGGGACAGGTTTGTCGTATGTGTACAGATTGTAAAGCCCTCAGAGGCAAATTTTTCTTTGTGATTTTGGGCTATATAAAATAAACTGAATTGAATAGAATAAATTATTATAACCCAATAAGATTGTGGGCCGTTCTGCATAATGAGTACTTTTACTATTGACACTTGAAGTATATTCTTCCATTGTTATTTTGACATTAATGTATTGCTAGTTTTACTTAAAAGACCAGAGTACTTCTTCCACCACTGCTGACTGCAGTCTCACGTATAACTATCTTCTTTCAATGCTTCTCTCTTAATTGTGACCATCCATTTATTGGTTTCTGTATATATACATAAAGCACACAATACCTCTATTGTATGTTCTCCAAAAGGTATAGTTTTAAATCAAATTCTAAGCTCTAATCTCCACTTTAACAACAGATTAATTTAATACAGATGCAGTAACCATTTGGTGGTCAGTTAAGTCACAATGTTGTGACATCAACAAAGTGCAGTATTAGTCAAGTTACACTAGAGGGCAGCTTAACAAAAGCAAACTTTACAGTAATGCAGCACCGACATCTGTCAGGCTCCAAGTGACCATCAGACTTTTCAGTGGACATCAGCTGTTCACTTCATACATGTCCTGTAAAGTCTTCATGTGTCTCTGGCTTCTTTTACCTTGCAGCCCTCACAGGAGCTCACTCCATAGTGATAACCAGATGACTTGTCCTGGCACACAAAGCACGGCTTGTAGATCCGGGGTGGAGGAGGAGGAGAAGGAGAGCTGGGGACCATCTCCTCTGAGCTGGTGCTCTGGGTCTCCACCGCTGCAGAGAGAGAGAGAGAAAAAGTGTCTTTTATCATATCTTGTTTAGATAAGTTCTTAAAGTCTTTGAAACTATGATGAAAGCTAATACACCAACTGATTAAGAGAGAATAGTCAACAAACCACCCCCGACCCCATGCAAGCCACCCCTCGGAGCCAGAAGGCAAGCTCAAAGGCAGACATTTTTAAGAGAAAAGGAGGGGGCTTCTGATTGACAGGGACTTAAAAGAGACACAATTAGCTGATGGCCAGATGGCCGTGCTGATAAAATGCTGATTGGCAGCTGAGATTTGATTGGCTTCTCCATTTACTAGTGAGTGGGGGAGCAGCATACCTCTGTTGACTTCTTGACTGACATCTACATTTTTGCATCTGTGTGTGTTTGTGTGCTCACACACACATATACAAGCTCGCATTTTTATGTGAAAGGCTGTCGAACCAGACCTGCCTATATACCTCAAGCCCCATGTGAACAAACAGAGGTGGTATGTTTATGAGACATGGCTGTCTCCCTCTGTTCCTTCTCGTTGTCTCGCTAAAGAAAATGGCAAACTGTATAACACCATTTGCTGGTCAGTTAACTGCTGCTAATGAAAACGTTCAAAACAAACGATGTAAATCAGAAGCAGGGACAAGTACGTCCAGCTGATTAGAACTGTTTCGTACACTTAAAACATCAAAATAATGAAACGCGCCTTTTACACATTTGAAAGTGATGACTAAAGAATAACCAGATTCCTCCGAACATGCCTTTCAACTTTCACCTTCAGTCACCCCAACTTCACCTCCCTCTGTCCATTCCCACCCCCACTCCCTTGTTTCCTGGCCCTAAATTCCTCAGTGCAGGCTGGACAGGGTTTAATAGTTGCCCAGGCTCATAAGCGGCCCTATAAAGGTTGTGTCTGGGATGGGAAGGAGGCCCCCAGTCAGGCTGACGGCCTCTTTATTGGGATCCAGTCACCTTGGGCAGCTATTCACATCAACAGCTCCATCCTTGGATCCCTTCCTTATAAAAATAAAGAATCTGGGGTCAAAAACCCCAAAGTCACAGCACCTCCTGTCACCTTCAATGGATAGCACAGGACTGAACCAAATGTGGCCCCCACCCCATCGCAGGAACCCCAACCTGAACCCACAGCATTAACAAGAGTGGTAAGGTTTCAAAAAACAGAGAGGCAGAGGCACAAAGGAATAATCTAATAAAAACAGAGAGAGGAAAATGAAAAGAGGAAGAAAGAGAAAGAAGGAGGTGAGTCCGAGGACAGAAACTTCCCAGTGGCTGAAAGGTTAAATAAAATCCTGACCATTTAACTTTGACCTTGACTGTAGAAGGCCATTACCAACTACATGACCAGCTTGCTTTAAAGTAAAAAAAAAACTGAGCAGTTCTTACAGCTGTTGTGCTGCAGCTTTTCATCAAACAATCAATCACAATTTTTAACTCAAATGTACTGAGCCCCTTGTTTCCCGCTTCTCACTTGTGAGGATTTGCTGCTTTTCTTTGCCTATTGATAATTAAATATATTTGAGTTTTGGACTAAATACAAAATAAATGAAGATACGAGCACTTTGGGCCTAAGGAAAATGTGACAGGCATGTTTCACTATTTTCTGGCATTTTATATCCCCAAATTAATTGGCTAGCGGTATAGAAAATTATTGTTAGTCGTAGGCCTGATGGTAATGTTCATAGTGGACAGAGAACCAGATTATGAGATTGCCATTTCATATTCTTTTCCAGAAAATAACATGCAGTTTTCCAACAATGAGTCAGTTGAAATTATTCAGAAAGTCAATGTTTTCACACAAGTTTATGAATAAACAAAGCGCTGCTCGTGAGGCAGAAGGTTATTCTAGATTTCACTTTGGGGGGGCAAGGTGTGGTAGGTGGAGCTGAAGAGAGAGAGCTGATGAGTGGCACTGTAACCTGATCACTGTTTTCTGTTTATATAGTAACACTGACAATGTAAAAGTGGCCCTGAGAGAACAAGTGGAAAAATAGCTCCCATTGAAACGGAGAAGCTGCATCTGGCGCCAGGCGAGAGGTAATGACTGACACTGTCTGAGGGCGGGGAGAGCGGGTGAGGAGGTACGTGACTCCGAGAAACATGACGAAGGGAGACAGGGTGAGAGACACTGGGCTGAAAACGGAGAGGGGGGGGGGGCTTTACCTGGTATGGAGAGAAAGAAGGAGAGAGCTGTCATCACCCTGAACTGAGCTCAGCCTTAGAGCCTTGGCTTGAAAAAAAATCTGTCTCTTCTTAACCTACAACTCACCCCATAACGTGTCACAACATCAATCAGCACACCTACTGGACGCAGAACAGACAAGATGACTCGTGTGAATCAGCCTGATCAGATAGCTGGATAAGTCTCTTACGGGAAATATGCAACAGAAACTATAAGCTATTCGTCATTGGGCGAAAATGTAGGATTGGGTGAAGATGCATAAAAAAAGAAACTAGAAAGTTTTCCTTAACATAACTCTGCTTGACCTACTTGTGTTTCTGGGTGTTTCCCACTTTCCTCCTCTCCACTCTGTGTTTGTTGTCAGATCAACACATCTCTGTTGAGACAACAGAAGCTTCTCTGAAAGAAGACACTTTCCTTATCAGCTCTGATGCCGGAGATTCTTAAAGCACGAGAATGACAATTTCATTCCGGAGTAGTTTTCTAAACCTGAATTTCTGACCAGAATTACTAATATCAACCAACATGGACCCAGCTACAGCTACTGGGTCACAAGTTCACGTACTAATTGTTTACAGTTGTAGCTGTACAGTTGTATACTGTTTATGCAGATAGTATACTAGAAATCAACTTAGTTAACCCTTTTATACTAACAAGAAATGAAACAATACTTGTGCCATCAGACATCAGTCAGACAGAACTGATCTGCCATGAGAAAGCAAACACAGTGATTGACACCACGTGCCATCGAGCTGCAGTTGTTTAAATTCTTCAGTACACAAACACACAGTGAGCATGTGGTTCGTTTTACACTGATATTGAAGGTGTTTTTTCATTCCTCTTGGAGTGGCTGTGTAGTCGACACAATGTGACATATGGCCTGTGAGGCCTGCAGCCCGGCTCAACCTGCCAACATCGTACATCTCATTGAACTAGCCTTTGGCCGGGAGGCTTCAGAGAGCCTCACACCGGCGACGAGTGGAGGCTAATGCTAAGGACTGAAGCTATATATATATATACATACACATACATACATACATACATACATACATACATACATACATACACAAATTCAACTCTGTAATCCCAGATTTCTATTCGCTAAATGATTTCTCAAAATTATGAGACAAGGCATATCTTGCTGCCCAATACGATCTACATGCAACAACATGAGAGACAGTGAATGACCCCCCCCCCACACACACACACACACACACACACAAACTATTCATATTAATTGTATTGTGTTCTTTTGTATTTTGATGCTTTGGCAACATTTTTTTTTTTCATGCCAATAAAGCAAAAAAAAAAAATGTAACAGTCAAATCAGAAAGAAGCCCAAATAGCAATTTGGACTCAAATATCTTTCACACTGAGTCCTCAAAAGATCAATTTGGATGACAAATTCCATTTTTCCACAACCTCTCTACTCACAAAATGTCCAGCAGCATACTGTGGAATGTGCGTGCACATGTGAATATGTGTGTGTGTGGGCTGCTGCATGGGGCCACCGCTCAGTTGGATTGTGTTTGAGGGTTTTTAGTGTAACTTTGAGTGTGACAACACTCACAGAAACAGTGTGAGGACAGAGGAAGAGGAAAACAGAGGAATAAACACTATTCATCATTAAACAGCCATAAAACATAAAAACCATTTGTGGGCAAAGTTAATGCAACTTGTAAAGTAAATTCTGATTATGTGACATGGGCCATACTTTTCACGATAAAAATGCATGTGTCAAGCTTAGAATGACTGTACTCGTTTGTAATTCATGAGCTGATAAACAGCGGGGGAGAGCCACAACCTCAAATATGCTGAGCGAGTAATTACCACGACAGCAGGGAGGAGATGGGGGAGATCTGAGTGACAATCCCTTTCATCAGCTGTTCTAAGTTCAATACCAGCGTCCCGTCCCCTCGCCTGCCCTCCCCCCTCAGCTCAACCCTCACTAATAACCGTCTTCCCCCCTCTGTCCTCTCTTGCCTTCCTGCCCTGGCAGGAGGAGGAGTCCTTCCTGTCATTGGAAGCGCCTCTTAAAGGAAAGGCTGTGAAAACCAGGCTACTGTCCAGGAGATGGCTCCATAAAAACAGCAGCACCAAACACTTAAAAAAGGAGGCAGAGACAAACACACAAACAACGGTCCACAAAGGCACTCACACACACATACACATTTGCACAACCTCACTAACAAAACAGAAATCCAGGAGAGAAATCCCTCAAATCTGCAAACTCCGAAAGCAGTTTCAGATGTACTGTGGACATTTGGGCCCAAAGAGTATAAAACAACTTCAAATGAACAAAGACAGGAAGTCACAATTCACTCTCACTTGAGCGTGACAGTATTTAATTCGAGGCAGGGTTTCGGGCAAAAACTGGAAAACAACATTCACGTAATATTTTGTTTATTCCATGGCCACAGACTTACGCTTTGTTTGTCTGCTGAGTGTGGGGTCGGGGGTGCATTTACGGGACAGGTTGTTAAATCTGGGTTTGTCCCTTCCATTCATCATCATACATACAATACACCCTTTCTTTTTTATAACACCCAATAAACCCAGCTCTCTATTTTTGCCCTTTTTTGATATTAGTCTCCCACCACAATACTGGGCGCCCTGAATACAACACTGAGAGCCAACATGGCTTGTCAAACACATCTTCTGCTACAAATCATGTGGATTTGATTTAGGTAGAATTTCAGCATGAAAATATTAAAGTTGTATCGTAATGTATAGTAACACTGACTCTTTTAGAACATGTCTTAGCAGCTAAACTACATTTTAATAGACATAAAAGACAGACTAATGATTCAGAGGCATCACATTCTAAAGGTAATGCGGTGGTGGGGACATGGCTGGAAGGTGTGACGCCCCGATCAGAGACAAGTTGTAACACGACTTCACTGATCCTCACTACATGTTGGTTCAAAGCAGTTCCAACCAATCAGCCGCCTGGGATTGTCTCTGCTAGCCTTTATAAGAGTAGAAATATGCTACTGAACATTGGAATAATCAGGTTTTAACCTCATGTTTCAGCGGATGTCTGTTGATAGGAAACATATTGATAGTGGCATATTGATGCCTCTAAAGAAAGAAAGTTTGTGTTTTTTTCTGTGTTAATGAATTCACTTCAAATTCTCTGACATTCATGGTATGTTGTAACATAAAACCTTTTTTTTCCTCAACTCTACTGTTTGTGTATTGAAAATCTGCTTTGCTTTGGCGTTTGTTCACACTGTGAGTTCAATGGCAGACACTAACTGAATCGTATGAATGTGTAAACACGTGCACGCACACGCACACGCACACACACACACACACACACACACACACACACACACACACACACACACACACACACACACACATTTGCAGTTCCCAACGTATCATTTCAAATCTTGACAATTTATCTACATCTGTTAATCTAGTTATTTCAAGTAAGAAAATCTGGTTCTGGTTCTAGTCAGTGTTGGTTGGCACAGCGGCACTCTTTACAGTTTTTCAAAATTGACGAGCCTGTTTAAAAGTGTTTGATAATAAATCTGACATTTTAAGTTTGAAATAAATGTTCAGAGGATTAAAGGTTTGCTTTGAAAAGTGGAAAGTTAAAGGTTCAAGAAACATTGTAATTGTCTTGCCTTACAGCTGCAAGAAGCTGTGCTTCCTTTGAACACACTGACTGAACTTGGATATCCAGGTTCACAGAGGTTGTTTAGGCGTCACAGGGTAGTTTCTACAGGGTAGTAGAAAGTTAGGGAAAGGCATCTAGAGTACAAGAGCAGCCAGCAGTTCATGACCTAGTGACACAGATTGGCTAGTTTTATTAAAAACTAGTGATACTTGCGCAGGTACAGACAAAATAATAATCTGAGCCCCTTCCAAGAAATACAACATGCAGACACCCCTAAAACTAATATGTTTTATCTTATAAATCAGGCACATATATACATTTTTGAATCAGCTACTGGCAGTAAAAGCGTCCCCATTGTATCATAGCTGCTCTCCTCCTATGCCTTGATATGATGGTCAAGGAGCATTGTTAAACTAGCTTTGAAGAACACATTTAAAGTGAAGAGGGTGCCAGAGAAAAGGAGATTATCACTGAATGAAGAGGAGAGCGTTTTCCTTCAAGGCCTGAGACACCAAAATACAAAGAGTTACGGGGGGTAGTTTAATCCTAAATCCAACTTCATCGCTCCACTCTTCTTTCAGCTCTCATCTATTTTAACTGCCCATGCTCCATACACGGCACCTAATCTTATAATTGACCCTTTGTAATTGTAATTGAATCATTAAAAGCTCTTGGTTACACAACACAAGGCGAGTAAACTGAGCCGAGTCTGAGCAAAAAATACACACACACACATTGCTGGGAGGAACAAATGTATATGTACACACGCACACGGACACACACACACACACACACACACACACACACACACACACACACACACACACACACAGATATATACTCTTGGAAGAGGAAGATCAAGTGTAAAAAAAAGGGGGGGGGGGGGGGGTTCAAAAGAGGATAAAAACAAATGTCACATTGAGGGGAACCCCCCCACCACCATTACTGCACTAGTGGCGGTGACAGAGAAAGCGGACGGACTTTGGCGTGTCCCAGCTCCCTGCAACGCCTCCTGACGTTGAAACAAAGGGAAGCAGAGAGGTGCTGAACTGCCTCAAATTAAAAAACACAGGAAGAGATGACCCCCCCTGTTCACACACACACACACACACACACACACACACACACACACACACACACACACACACACACACACACACACACACACACACACACACACACACACAGGAATTTAGAGTCACAATGTCCAACAGTTCATGTTCACTGAGAGAAACACAGAATAAGCAAACTCGTATTCACTTTCCTATGGGGCCCGTCTTTAATAATGCACAAGTCTCCATGTTGACATGGACCATGAGCAAAGTTATCAATGTCAAAGGGTCAGTGGAAATAAGAGAAAGGTGGTGGAGGTGTTTTTTATTTGATTGACTTTCCAGAGGCAGAGACTTAACCAAGAGGTTAACCATAGTATTGTCTATTTTCAAATGAGGTATATGATCTACATTATAATTATACACCAGCAGTTGTAGAACAAAGTGAGCCAGCAATACATACCGTTTGGTATGCAGCTATGTCAATGTTATAAGTCGGGTCGCAACAACTATTTGCATTATCAATTAAACTGCCAATTGTATGATCCATTAATGCATTTTGTTAGTAAAATAAAATGGTCCAGGGCCCACAGAGACGTCTGACCAACAGTCCAAAAAATTTAAATGTTCTATATCTATGATATAAAACTGAGAAAAGCAGCAAACTACCAAATTGGAGAAGCTGCAGTCGGAGACAGGAATTTTCGTTTGAAAAATGACATTTCATTATCACAATAGTTGCAGTATATTATTCTGTCGATTGACGAATCAATTCATCCTAATCACTTTAGCTCTAATTACAAGCAGTGGGATTTGCAGTCCACCAAACCAGCCTCATGTTTGAGAGCGATGGTTGAGTTTAAATCTAAGCTTGATTAAGAAATAAAGGTGAGACTGTCAGAGGTGAGTAACGCCTCTTTGCACGCTACTGCCCATTCATGTTAACAGGGTACTTATCAGAAAGGGGCAACCTTCACAGCAAAAAAATCAACAAAAAAAACAACGAAGTGAAACCTAAACCGTTTTTACTTAAGAAAACATGATTAATGAATATTTGTGGACATTTGTCTGTCAGACTGGCATCTGGCGAAGCTTCTTAGCGAGTTGAAACAGGCCCTGCTGTGGTGTTTGTCATCCTGACTGCTCATCCTTCATCATTAGTGAGCACTGAGGACCTGACAGTGCTTGATGCCCTGGTATCTAAATAATACCTGAAGATAAATAGACTCGAGGTGCTCAGTGGGGACATCCCACTGCGGAGAAGATATTTAAAACATTAAAAATATGTAAGCTCAGCTCGGTGACACATATGAATAGACTTCAGCAAGTCAGTTTCTATAGATAGACCGAGTCAATGTTTGAGTTTCCAAGCCACCAAACCAAAGTGTAATCAAAGAGTCTGAGAGTGGACTCCATGACAATATCAAAAGGTTTGCTTATTCTTTTGCCAGATATAGTGTATTCTTCTCATTTATCTTTGGTGGCTGCTCCTGTGTTGTTTTATAGCACTGTATCTTAATGCCTGATGCAATCTTTGCCTTGGCTAGTGTTAAGAAACGGCTCATATGTAAAGTGATTCATGTTTTATCTTTTAAAAACTCACTTCTCATTCTTACTGTTTCTTCTGAAGAATATTATTAAAGCTTCGGGGTGACTTTCTCCAATCGCATAAGCACCAAAAGTAAAAGACTGCTCTTATAGTGCAGTTATTCACTCCAATCATGTCTGTGTTTATCTTTTGCAATCTGTTTCTAACTAGCTGTGGTTCTATGTGTGTGCGTTTATTGGCCAAATCACAACCATGGGATTTCAAGGCCCATTTGCCTTCAATCTGTCAGTGCCGTTTCTGTTTGGACGTTGTTGTTTTCTGGACACGTCGTCAGGTCGGGTCCCAAATAGTTTAAAAGAACTGTCAATCATGTGAAGTCATTCATAAAGAAAACAAACACGATGATGTATAAATATGCACTCCCCGACTCACTCACTCACTCTCACAAAGCACACTAAGCGCATAAACAAACAAAAAGCAGGGTGAGAATGGGTACATAGAATCGAAAGGAATCTGACTCTTCCTGTGGAGAGAGCTCTATGATAACAAAACCAGGACTCTGATAAGAACACTCACACTCTCACACACACACACACACACACACACACACACACACACACACACACACACACACACACACACACACACACACACACACACACACACACGCACGCACGCACACACACACGCACACACGCACACAGCTGCTCTGTTCCAGTCTGATGGACAGGATGGAGTACTCACACTGAATGCTGCCAGTCCCAGCCCAGGCGAAGGGGTCCAGGCCGGAGAAGTAAGGGGTTGCCTTGCCGAGCATGCATGATCCTTGTCCGGACACATCAAAGAGGGGCCGCGGGCCAAGCCCCAGAGCCTCCATACAGTCAAACATGCTCCTCAAATCCCAGCAAACACAACTACAGCCGTTTGTTCTGCAGCCAAGCTGTGACAAAGTGGCTGTAAAAAGTGAGGAAAGGCTTCCTGTGACTGAGAGTAACTCAATGCCCTGCTGGTCCAGGTGTTCCCTGTCTTTCTGTGTGTGTGTCTGTCTCCTGTTGCCCCCTGACTGCTTGTCCTGTCCTGTCTCTTCCAAACTAAGTCCTCTGGATGCACACAATCCTTCTTCCGTGCCTTAGTTCTGCTCTACAGCCCAGACATTTGCACCCTGTCTTTTCCCAGATCACTTGCTTGCCCGCCTGCCTTTTGTGACTCCTCTGACTGATCTCAGCTCCCCTCTTGCGGGCTCTTTGGGCCTCTCACGCTCCACCACGGACTCAACCAACTATCCGCATGCTCTCGCGGCACAGAAAACGGAGGTGGGGCCGGGGGAGAAGAAGAGGGAGGAGTGTGCGCCAAAGGGGGTGTGTACCTTCTTTCTGATTGGTCATGCATCAAAGTTTCACTACTTGCCCCTTTTCTCCTTCAAGTTTTCCAAATCGCCTCTTCACATTTCATATTCTGCAAATGAAAACAAACACTCCTCACCTCCCTTTCCTCCTCCCTTGACTCTTTCTTCTTTCTTTTACTGTATTAATTCTCTTTTGTTTCACCACAGCAGGGAGCATTGCCTCCCTTCCAAACAGTGCAGCTCTACCACCCTTAGCACTTTCAGAGAAAGTAGGAAAGGGGCTCAGAGAGAGGCCATTTAGGGAGTGTGTCATTTTCTAATTTACCCAGCTTTCCCTGTAAATAGATCCTCTCCTGTGGTTTCGGTACGGTACACTATACAGTAGGATTAAGGTGGTCCCAGGAACACAATACACCTGCTCACACACGCTCAGCTAACCCCAAATTTCCCCCAAATTAAAAGCATATTACTGGAGTATTGTGTTGCAATTTTACGATGATTACCAGTGTGGTATTGTTTTCACCTTGTGAGTCTCTCTCTCTCTCTCTCTCTCTCTCTCTCTCTCTCTCTCTCTCTCTCTCTCTCTCTCTCTCTCTCTGTGTGTGTGTGTGTGTGTGTGTGTGTGTGTGTGTGTGTGTGTCATCATGGCTTTTACATGTCTGTCTGTGGGCAGATTATGTTACAGCGATGGCGTCACGACAATAAACTGCAGACATGAAACTTTACAGGTGTGTTATTGAGATTAACTTGAAGGCAGAGTTTGAAGATGGGTTTATATCCCGATTTGGCGTCGCTGCTGGTCAGTAGTTTATATTTCCAATTATGCTCATAAGTTTATACATACCATAAAACAGAACTAAAGAAACTGAAAAAGAAAACTATCGACTAAAAATAAACAATAATAATTTATTTTACAGTTTTATTATTCCCTAATCATTTAATTTCAGAAAAAGAGCAATGCAATTTGGTGCTCCATGTTTGAAAATAGAGGCACATTTCTGAGACAGTTAATAGATTTTAGTTGTGTTGCGTTGTGAGCAGCTGTTGATTTACTAAAGAAGACCCACTTTAAACCTACATATTTATTTATTTTTGGAAACTTTATTCTGTATATTTATTGAATTGCATTTTTGGATGTAGAAATATTTCAAGGAACTAATTGGAATTAATTAATTGTGTAAAGTGTACAAATTGACAGTGCCAGCCAAATTACATTGTTATTTCCAGGAAACGTCCTCAGAATTTAATAGGAAGTTATTAGGAATTTGCAGACCCATACAATTAAGTGCTACAGAGGTGAAAATGAAGAGAAAGTACGGGTGAAACATTAATGAAATACAAGAACTTTATTCAAAATATACATGAACAAACATTTTAGAAGACTCTGCAGCAATGTGGACAGACCCCCTTATTGTCCATTAATGCATATCTAGTATTTCTGCCATTTAGGATGGAAATTATGACCTATTATTTGAGATGAATTTTAAGAGCTTTCTTCTTTGTTTCTCAACAGCCATTCATTGCAGTTTCATTTATTCTCTTTCTCTTTTTATTTGGTCTTGGCATGTGCAGATATCTAATTTCATTCCTTCAATTCATTTCAAGATGGATTCAGTTATCTTCCCTCCCGGAGCGTATTGGATAGTTCAGCCACACTGAAGTGGGACTCCGCTGCAGGCCAACCATACTGGCCCGGAGTGTCTGGATAGTTTGTATATGAGACAGCCTCACCCACCTCCCTCTCCTCCTCCCTTTCCTTCCCTCGTTCAAGAGGGATGAACTCTGGAAGAAACCCCCACTGGGGCTTTAACACCCCCCTTCACACACACACATACAAACTGTCCTGCCTGTGGCTGCCTATGTTTCATACCACCCTTGTGAGTTACAATTCTCTATTTTCTTTGTTTTTCAACTGTTGTTTGTGTGTTTTGTTTATATTTCTGCCAACCCCCTGAATCCATTTCTTTAGATTGTTTCATTAATATTTGGAGAATAACAGCACGCACCCAGTATGCTGTTTTTTTTACAAAAGTTTTTTTTATTCATCTTTCGAGTTACCCCCCCTTCTTGGTGGAGTTTCTACCTGTCTTTCACCACCATGGCCGGGCGGCACACCAAAACACAATGCTACTCTGCAGGGAGCAGAGCAGCACAGTATGAGCCTGCTGAGCTCTCACCACACCTTGAGACAATTACCCTCCCGCCTCCCAGCACCGTGCCCCCTGTTGCTGCTTTGAGGAAAGGGACATACAAATGCAGGGTGAATGTGGAGGAAGAAAGAAAAAGTCACTTTCTTTCACTTTTAAGAAAACTTAAACTTTAATTTATTTTAGTTGGCCCAATTGCAGATCTCTGCCTTTCTCTCACACACACACACACACACACACACACACACACACACACACACACACACACACACACACACACACACACACACACACACACACACACACACACACACTTTAAATTTGTAAGAAGAGCGAGTCGTATTACAACTATTCACAATCAGGTTCTTTTGGCTATTCATCCTGTCGTCATGTCTGACACAAACACACAGAGCTGAACAATGGCCTCTCTCTCTGTCTCTGTTTCTTTCTCTGTCTCTTTCTCCACCAGCAGCTTCATCGGCCACAGATATTTGCACAAAGTCTCACTGCGGTCATCAGCAAGCGCACAAATATAGTCACAAATGTGAGGCAAGGAGTGCAAGACTGCTGGTTTGTGATATTCATGGGTGTTGGAATGTGCAGCCTACAGAGTGGAAATGTGTGTGTGTGTGTGTGTGTGTGTGTGTGTGTGTGTGTGTGTGTGTGTGTGTGTGTGTTCGGAGGCACAGACAATTATGTGTGTATGTGCTTAAACAGAGTGCCTGTGATGAAAGACACAAAGAAAAACACACAAGCCTCACTCTGTGCCTTTAGGTTCAAGTTACTAATATCACACACACGCGCGCGCGCACACACACACACACACACACACACACACACACACACACACACACACACACACACACACACACACACACACTCAAAACATTACAAAGAACAAGATGTGACTAGTACAAAAATTACGAAAGGACATTGTGTTCATTGTGGAAAAATACACTTCTTTTCCACATGATCGCTACAGCAACATTTTTCTTCCTTTTCATAACTAAACTAGACTTTTGATGTAAACAGAATTTTAAAGAAGAAAATGAAATTTTGAAAAATATTTACTTAAAATCCAAAGACCGTATCATGTATTTGCACTAATTCCAGGAAGCACAAGGCAGATAGTTTTAACCCAAAATAGTTATTTGTGTGCTCTTATATTAATTCCCTTTTCCCACTGCTATTAGGACAAGAGGAGATAATTTACTGTATGATTGAATACACAGCAGAGAGCTTTTGATGTGGGTATCCACTAATTCTACATCGAGGGATGTTTTGAGTTTCATCTCATTAGAGAACAAAGTCAAGTCTCCTACTCACACTGATTAGGACCTGGTTTGAATTAATTGGCAAATGCCACTTAAACCTCTTTAGTAATTTTGTATAATTCTGTACACTTTGCACTAATGAGAGATAAGTAATTTATTCTAGCTTCACTTAATGGTGAAGAATGGGCTCATTATTTGCACAATTAGTCTTCCTCTTTCAAAATAATCCGTACTTAAAACCCTTGTTGGCTAATCGCCACAACAAACTATCAGTTTATGTAAGGGATGTCTATAGAGTAAAAAAAAAAAAGGATTTCCTAAAATCTAGCTGATGAATACATATGTCAACTCCTTTGCCACATTGTGAGCAAGATACAAGAGTGTGAGCCACTCCCCACAAGTCGCAGTCAGAAGGTTCAATCCATCTTCAGGTGAATAATCCTGCAGACCTTGGTACCGCGTGTTAAAGTCCAGGCAGTTTAACCCCTCCGTCAACCAACTCAATACAGAACGGATACCAACAAGAATCGGAGATAAGGTCGCATACCGTGCCTGAATTTCAAGGCCGTCCTGCTGAACTTTCCATACGGTCTCATCCAATATCTGGACGTCTTTTGACAATTGTGTCTTGGCAGGTTGGCTTGAGGCACAAGTGGGAAACTAATGGTTGGTTGTATCAACAGTCACTCCAGAGAGCATCGGGGACTCTGTCGTATTACGCCACTGGGAGGGTGAACTCTTGCAACCAGAGTGGATCAGACGAGTGCTTGGTTTCTGAGTTTTGAAAACCCAAACCACAGACAAATGGTTTGTCACAACAGTGAAGGTCCTGCCCACCAGGTAGCAATTTCACTTTTCCAAAATCCGCACACCTCTGCCAAACATTCCTGTTGTGGGGATTAAAAACTGTTTTGTAATCTCATTCGTGTGGGCCATAACTGCACCAAAAACTGCCAACATTGCTGGCACCTGTGTACACAATGAAGGTATTAGGTGAAATATGGGTGCCCAAGAATTGAAGGGGAAACAAGATGCTGATTCAAGGTCTTAAAAGCAGCTTGAGAGGCTGACGTCCACATTAATGTGGACCCTTTATTTTTCAATGCATTCAGAGGCTCTGCTATTTATTAGAAGTTGGGAACAAAGAGACAGAGTCCTGTTTTGACAAGAGTCACCTGTCAGTTAGGATTGCTAGCTAGAGCGGAGACCTTTTCACTCTTCAATAACTCCTTATTGAATAAAATAATATGGTCACTTTAATCACTTCAACTGGTGCAATTTAAATACATTTTTTAATAAATGTTATTCTGTCTTTATATATAATATTGCTATTGTGGATTATTTACTGTTTTTATGACAGTTTTACTGTATATTTATATTACTTGTTTGTTTTTTTATTTTAATTTTACTATGTGTCTCTTGTGTGCACTTTACCTGTCTGTAATCCTGCAATTGCACTGCGGGACTAATAAAGGAATATCTTATCTTATAAAGTCCTGAAACAAAATCTAAGTGTTGTGAAAAAAACATTGAATTTAATGCAAACTCCTGTAATAATGACATTACTCTGATTTGTAATTACATTTTTGAGGATGAACGTGTTCAAGTGTGGAATCTCATTAGTCGAAAAAACAAAGAAGACGGAGGGAGACATTACAGAATTAAACGTTTACTATTTAGCATATGTTATTTTGTGGTCTCATTACTACAAGGTTAAGAAAACAAATAACTGACAACCGTCACTATCACAAGTTGAAATAACATCGATAACTGGGATTGATTTTGAAATTCTGCATATCCTGATATGGGCATTTTGTTTTGTCACAGACCACCTGTATTGTCATTGATCCTGACTGACATAATGGGTCCCTCATATCTCTCTGTCTCTGTCTGTATGTATAAAAGTCCCAGAGGCAACATGTCAAAGATGTAATGAAATTGTGAGGGTCTGAGTCTCCAGATAAACAGATATCATTCGCTCACTGAACACATTATCTGTGTGCGCGCACACACACACACACACACACACACACACTGATTGTCAGCAGGTATTTATTTATACACCAGATGTCAGCCTTTCTTCAACATGCATGCAGCAGTCAAATGTAGAGAACTAGATTAAACTGACAATAGTAGCATTCATATTAACACACTTGGTGGGTTTAAGCTACAGGTACCTGCATTTATTCTACGATTGCAAAAGTTGGACTGCACAGGAATTTTAAAAAACTCGATATAAAAGGTGAACTAAAAGAGATGACAAACATATGATAAAACTGTATCATACATCATTTGAAATTGCACAAGGATTACGGTAACAGTGTGGTGTGCAAGGAATTATAATGTAGTTATAATGCAGACAGGGTTGAGTAATAGAAGATGAGAGGAACAAAGGAAAACATAGAAGGACAGAAGTTCATTTTGAAGGAAATTTGTAGTATATGACAGCCAGTAAAAAAAAGAAAGTAATTCACTCGTCAAATCAAATTCCTTTTCAAAGTACACAATGTTGACAGTCTTTCCACAACTCTCTGAGGTCTTCTCTGTGAAGTGCAATAGTGCCCCCTGTGACTCAACTGGTCTCTAACCAAACGCACTGCTTTTGGAGGCTGAAATGAAAAACTAATCTGCCAAAAGTCCCATCCTTCTTTTGAGGAAATCCATGTTTCTCTGTTTTAATGATGATTTGAAAGATTTAGATGTTATGGAAAGAGCCAAATTACACAAGGGACCGTGCAATGTTTGCGGTTTTTCCAGCCTCCGCTCTCTGCTATCTGCCTGGTTTACCACATGGAAAAACTCTTCTCATCTAATCTCGCCTCAGTGCATGATTTAATGCATGATTATAGCCTTAAAGTGACCACGAATACACAAATTATGGAGTCTTAACTGTTTAGCAGACATCTAGCACACTATCTTGTCATGTGTTAGTGTGTGGGATCAGGATTTCTTGCCTTCTGATTCAACCTCTGACCAGCTGAAACCCTCATGATGATATTTTAAAAACATTTTTGTCAGTGATTGCAAAGTGATTTGCAAAGAAAATCATTTATTTTGAAGCAATACGCTCCGTTACAGTGATGTATAACCAATCTCCACAGTTGTTTTTTGTAAGTTGTGTAAATGATGAGTAAATGATTTGTATTACTTACACAATGCAGCCATCTCTTTGGGAAGGTCTGTCCCAAACCGGCCGAAAAGGTGGCTACTGGCCAGCAGGTCAAAGGGGGAGTGGCTACGCATGGAGTTAAAGGTGAACGGGTACATGGCCCGCGGGAAGCCGGTCATGTGACGCACTTGGTGCTCCCTGTTGGTTGCCATCGTGAAAAGTGTTGCTGGTGGTTCAGGTGACTTTTCTCTAAATGTTTTGTTGTTTTGTCTCCCTGCGTCGTCTTCGTCAGGGCCCTGCGTTGAGTTTGAAGTGGGCTGCTGCCATTCAGCCGCTCTCAGCTGCTCTGGTGTCGGGCTGCGAAGAGGCGGGATGCTGGTGCAACAAGAAAGTAGACCAGGAGCCACGTGACCAAGACCTGACCAGGTCCAGACTCTGTAGAAATGGAGGGAAGAGAAGGTTAGATACTGGAAGTCAAACCTAGTAAGCACAGTGGCCCAACAACTCACCTAATATCAAATAAATTGAACAAGTCAAATAAAAATATCAGTTGCTAAAACAATATTGGAAAAATATCAAAAGCAAACTCCAGACGAGGAATACAATCATGGAAGACGACGAGCAAAAAGAGAGTGCTGAAGAAACAGCAACACGTTGCTCATGCTTTTTGTCTGTCTTCGAAGTAGTGCAATGATTTCAGGCAACGCCATATGATTTCAATCAGCAGAACTGTAATAAAGGGTCTCTCTGTTCCCTCTGCCAGCCTGACTCTAGCCAGCCTACTTGAGAACAGCCAGCCACAACATGGGTACAATTAACCCTTTACCACAACAGACACACATGACCTACTCCTTCTCACTGTACACCATAAAACCCTACTCTGTGCCCTCTGTGAAGCACAGACACCACTGAAGGGTTGTAATAATCACCATGTCTCACCTTTTCTGTCTCTAAGGACTCACATAGGGACTCTGTGGCCCTGTCAATAAGCTGAAAGAGGGCTGCCCTTCCATCTTTCTCTATGACTCTCTCTCATCCCCTTCAGTGATTTCCTGAGTGGGTGGAGCTTAACTCTCTGTGGTGGAGCAGTGTGGTAAATACAGCTCTGCAGAAGAATGTCTTGTTGTTTTGGGCCTGCTTCGGCATGGGAATCAAACACCCAGGGTGGGTGAGACACCGAGGGAGAGAATTATGAATTTACAAATGTCCCTTATTGAACTACGAACAAGAATACACAGATTCAGTTGAAATACATAGTGAAAAAATGTATATTGAGAGGAACAATCTGTCTTTTAAAATATCAAACCCCAGTCCCTGTCTCTCAATTGTGTAAGTACAGTACAATACAGTAAACATATATACTGTGTGTATATATATATATATATATATATATATATATGTTTACTGTACTTATATTTATTTACTTATATTTATGCACCTTAGTATTTATGCACCTTAGTAGTCTGTCAGCACAATATATATATATATATGTATATATATATATATATATATATATATATATATGTATATATATATATATATATATACATATATATATATATATATATATATATACACACACACACAGTATATATGTTTATATGCCAAGGGACACCCCATACTCCACATGTGAAGGTAAACATACCGGCCACAGCAGAGCATTTAGACATACATGGTCACACCAAAGCAATACGTCTTAATTTAGCACAAGTACACGATTCCACCAGTTCCATCTCAAAGGGTCAATTCATTAAATTACCTCTTGGGTATCTCAACATGCAGATTAAGATTTATTTTGCTCAGATTTTAAAATATCTCTTCTGAGATTTTCAAAACCCAACCCAATGCAATTGAGATGAATGAAAGTTTGTTCATAGTACTCACAGCATTTAAATAGAAGTGCACGCCAGTTCACAGTAGCCAGGAATCAGCAGTCAATGACGGTATAAAACAGTAAAATATGTTGGCACTAAAATATGTTTGTGTGTGAAGTGTGAATCACTGCAACCACGAGAGGTCCTTGAGTATACAGTCACAAATGAGCACAGGAAACCTAACACAGATGGGCCCAACAGTATGCCAGATTAGCCATGGACAGACAGACACACAGATGCACAAGCACACACAACATATATACAAATACATAATCTCCTGGTGCACATATCATTCCAGGAACAAGGTCCCAGGTAATCTCGATAATCCACATTTAACCATTCACCTCCATTATATTGGGTGGGCATCTCAAAACCTTGACTAATATGTCCCAAACTGTTTTGGATGGCTCAGTTTCACAAAGGCTAAATGAAAAAAAAAGGGTTTTCTCTGATGAAAACACATTTTATTTCTAAACTTTAGCTACTCCGTATTAAAAAGCTCTAACCATAATAGTGTGCTTCAGACTTCATGAGTCCAGATCCAAAGACAATTTGTTTGCTTTTTAATTAATGCAGTGCAATGGATTCTACCTTCATGAAGATTATGATGTTCAGCTTTTGTTGAAAATGTTTTAAAGAGGTGTTCATTTCATTTGAAAGCTACAGTTTGTGGTACTGTTGATTTGTATTGCATCATACTGAGTGGTCAAAATAATAGACTAATCATCAGGCATCTGTGCTGCTACTATTGGAGTAAAATTATTCTTCATTCTTTTGTTGTTGCAGCATCTATTTCTTCCCACACATGCGAGCACACACAGTGCATATTACACATCCACACTCAAAGCCACAAAGTCAGCACAGTGAGTGTTGTTTTTAAAGTCATATTTCCCATATTGACATTTTTTCTGTAACTGCTTGGCTCTGCTGCGGTTTTTCTTCACTGCAAGGGCCAGTTAGGGAGAGTCCCATCGACTATTTTCACAAAGAACTTTTGTGTTTGAAGATCGGAAAATGTCAAACATAGGTTGGACAAAGTGTGTAGTGATTAAAAAAAGTGATTACATACATGGTGTGGAATGGTCACATTTTGTGAAACATAAGCATGCACATGCTTCTCTAAAAGCAGAACACAGAAACATACAAGCATGGGCATGTAGGCTGCAGAAGTGAACATAAGCAGATGTTCTGTGACTTTGATCATGTTCATGGGCAAGTAATCCGTGGAAAACACTGTGTTCACACATGCTGATGTAAAGGTGCAATTGACCTTGAAAAATGAAGGAGTAAAATATAGGACGAGGATCCCTCCACAGATGCAGCTTTTGAGTATTTTGACTTTTAAAAAGGAACTTCAAGTTGACTCTTTAACCAATTTAAATTCAAAGACTGAAATCACCAGTATGAAATCCAGATGTATAAAAGGATCGGGATGAGGGGAAAAAAAGTGTTGCAAGCTAAAAAAAAAAAAGGATGGAAAATGATAGAGGGAAACAGAGGCAAAGAAAGGGAGGGAGTTTCAAGCATGTGGCAGGCCATGTGTAAGAAGGGAACAGAGTCCTATTAATTAGAGCCATACTGGGAACTCGATTAATAAGAGAAAAAACGGACTGTGGTAAAGCAGCATGGGAGGAGGCCAAAAAATAAAAAACGGGTCGAGCAGTTGCAAAAAAACATACATAAAAATAACGCAACGGTTTTATTTCCACTAATAAACTATGAAATAACGTGTGCCCAAGCCAAGGAATGGTTTCTTTCTCTCTAATGAGTAACACCCCTCCGCCCCGCCCCCTCACTCTCACTCCAGGGAATACACCTTTGGTAGGGCAACAAGCGCAGTGCTGTGTCTCCGGGCCTCCAGGCCTCAATGCTGCTTTTATGAGACCTAGCTGGGTCAGGTCAGACTGGGTCACCTGGTCCTGGCACTGCTGACACACCAACACAGGCATTCACACACACAACTGATGCTCCCCTTCCCAGACTATGGGGATTAAAAACAGCTTTAGTGTAAAAACGTTGGGACTTTCCACCTCGTACCGTCAACTTTGTTTGTTTTCACATAACTTCCATCAAACTACGCTTCCAGGAGCTACCTCATTGTGTTCAGCGCATTGCTGCAGCAGTTGTAAACATCTTTCAGCTTGAAACAGTTGAAATGACAAAAATAAATACATTTGAATAACATGTTTTAAGTGCTTATTAGCAGAGTCATCTGGACATAGTTATCCTGGGTGTAATTATGACTAAACTTTATAGTTTTTCCAACCCAAATCAGCTTGAGGTTATAGTTATGAAACACACACACACACACACACACACACACGCACACACACACGCACACGCACACACGCACACACACACACACAGGAAGTCATTCCTGAGAGTCTGTCCACACTAAGCTGGTTGTCATTTACATGTGAAAACGATGTGTCCACAGAGTGTTAAGAGCCCACCTCACCAAATTTGCAACATGTAAGCTGCATGATATCATTTATTTTGGCTCACTTTTACATATTTAACTAATCAAAGCAAACCGCTGCATTCAAGAGCCCGATAGAACTCACAATTTGTCGGGCGACGATCATTTGTGAAAGGTGACACTGCCACCGCTTGAATGTCAGCAGCACTTGGAAATGTTGCCTTAGGTTGTTTTCATAAAAAAAAAAAAAAAGTTATCATATAATTCCCAGCAGTGCAGAGTAAAGTTTTAAAACCTACAAGTTTGCTGAGTTGATTGCCCAGGATATAAGCCAGCTATTTTATAGACCATGTCACAGTATCCATCTGAAAGGACTAACAGTTTCCTGCCCTGTTCTTACTGTTTGGACAGACGTCACAGTGGCAGCAACTAAACCGCTGCATTGCTTGAGTACTATGTATTGCATGGTGGCCATCATTACTACTCTTTAAACAGTCCCTCTTCTTAGAGTAAAGTCTCTCCTTGTAATAGAAGGACGAGCGTTGTATGGATGTCCGTCCTGTAATGCTATACGCTGTGAATCTGAGAGTAAATAAACATTGTAGGCGTCTGTATAGATTATCAGTCAAAATAACCGTTTTTGATGTAATGGTGATCTAGACTTTAGTAAGCCATTTAGTTTTTTTAGTAACCCTTTATTTATGCCAACTTAATGTTCTACCTGTATGTTATCAGGAATGACGGCAAACTGGCAGATATCTCTCTATTATTTAAAGTGTATTAGCAGTTCTTAATCAGTCAAACCTACACAATTTGAACTCTGAATGGTCAACGTATTAGTACGGCAAAGCATCGTGTGTACAATGGAGCATTTTCATCTTGTCTCAACTACAAATGAGTACAAGCACATTGCAAGCTTTAGGTTTACAATCAGAAGCTTTTAGATGCAGTAGTACAACTAGTACAAAAGGTAATAATTCATCACATGATGTCCTTCATGTGTATGATCACATGTAGCCTCAGTGTTAGCACATCAAATGGATTACGTCGATGATGTTTTTCTTTCTATCCTTAAAAGTGGGTTCACTCCGGTGAGAGTGCACATTTGTCTAAGACAAAAAAAAATGTTTGTGTGATAATAAACACTCTGATCTTTTGGATGGAAAACAGGACACATGAACCGAAAAGTCAATTTCAGTTCTTTAGTCTTTAATTTAGTCAACAATTACAGAGAAACAGTTGTTGGCAATGAAAATCTCCTCTGGCCTCAGGCGCACTCCAGCGCTATGTCTTAGAGTTCAACTGACTCTAAGACATAAAATAGTACAAGTCAAAATATAGGACTAAAATATAAACACATACAATATAAGTAAAGTCATTTAAACTTGTGTCAACAGAAATGTGAATGTATGTGAAGTAATTCATATATTTAGAGAGGTCTAAACTGTCGTAAACGAGTAAGTAAAAGTAAATAAGAGTGAAGTTAAAGGTAAAGTGATGAATTCAAGTCTCATAATGTTTGGGAGGAAGCTGTCTCTGAGCCCGGTGGGACCCAATGCTGCGGTGCCGTCTGCCAGTTGGCAGCACGCTGAACATTTTGTGTCTGTGGTATTTGATGATCAATCCGTCAGTAAATAGAACATCTAAACAAATGGGTTTTCTTCTCTTCTCAACTATTTAGTCATCTTTCTGTTCCCAAACTTCCAGTGTGTGGTTTCAATCCAGAGCGGTGTGCGTCAGCTGGAAAATACTCTTTTTTTACTCTCTTTTTGAATATGTTGGTTTTGCTATTGTTGTTATTTTGTGAACATGAGCTTTTCTTATCTGATGTTCTGTCTCTTTTATTCTCAAATCGATGAAAAGATCATAGTTTTGTTCAGCTAGCAGATGTACATCTATGGAGACATTAGAGTGTGATATTAGGAAGGAAACCACAAGGAAATACAAATACAATGTATGTATTTGAATTCACAGAGTCTGTGTATGACTAAAAGTCTGAGTGCATATGAAGGCTAAAAACTACCCAAAAGACAGCCAAATGCAAGGAAAACCATGACTTCAGCAGGGACAATTAGCTGTAAACCATAAAACCACAATCAAATCTGGTTTATTCTGAGAGAATGCAGCCAGGGATTATCTGTGCTGAACACACCAAGTAGAAAATGCACATACTGACACACAGAAACCATTACAGAGGGGGAAACACACAAGCATCATCAGCCACAAACAACATAATTAGACTCTCCAGCAAATAGCCGTACTATATTTCATGTCAAACTGACATGTAAAAATGTCTTTTGACGAATACAAATATTGCTGAGCCATAAACAATCAGTGTCCAACAGACATCTTATTACCGCAACATGTTTCTGGCAGTGGCAGACACATATTTCCATTATATTTAAGTAATTATGTTGATAGCTTAGTCAACAATGTGTACACAGATGTATGTATTAGGCTTCAACATTTTATATCTGATTTTCCAAGTGTTTTTATTTAGAAACATCTTTCAGAATGATTGCCAGATATTAATTTTATGAAAATGATTTCCAGTAAACAGAATCTGGTCTGCCTTGCCTAGTTTATAGAGGCTATAAACAAACTATGTTTGAAGTTTGAAGGAGACGAAGTTGACACTCCATTTGGTCCGCGTGATGTTTCGACCTAAAGTCAATAATTCCACATTTTGGGAAATACATGACTTTGCTTTCTTACCAAGAGTCAGATGAAAATAATTAAACATAATACCTTTAAATAATGACCATTGTGTTACACTTTATGTCTTGTTCAGTTTTCGGAAGTACTTAGCTCAACCGTCTCGTGTCACTTCTGGTTCCAAAGAACCAAGATGATGACGCCCAAAATACCAAACTCAAGGCTTCAAAACCAGAGTCCACAAACCAATGGGTGATTGTGTCCTATTCCTATTTCAAGTCTATGGTTTTTATTTGAAGCTAAGCTTTGAATTCAGGATACAAACACTATGGTATCAATCTTCTCATCTAAGAAAGCCAATAAACATAATTGCAAAACATGCTGAATTATTCCGATAACTTCTTTTAACCCAAACTTAGACTTTCTTTCTTTTTTAGAATTCACAAACATCAATTAAAATACAATTACAATATATCTACTAAAGGGATGTTTCCATCATAAAGAAATGTTTGGATACAACCACTGTTCCCAGAAAAGAGTAGTAGAGTAGAGTTGTTATGCTGAATATGTTTAAAATTAGGACGGTATTCTCAACATTTCCATTTTCAAGTTGATGACAAACAACTGTTTGCATAAGAAACTTGTTGAGCCAGTAAAACTACATGTTTCAGTTAAACAGCATATTTCTATAAAATACAGAGATTTTAGTGTTATCAAAAA